>JABSTQ010004635.1:0-65284 GCA_013358835.2 Ixodes persulcatus
CAAGCCGCACGACCTACACGCGCAAAAAGAAGCTTTGGTTTGGAGCGCGCTTAACGCCTCGCTTGTAATGCCCGTCTAGGAACCTTCACAGCTAGTGACGGTGAGTGTCTCGCCTCCGGCCACGACGAGAGAAGAGGGGAAGGAGGAACTCCCCTCTTCCCAAGAATGCCTTTTGTGTGTCGCAGAAGTCGCTATTGTCCCCCTACAAGATTATAGAAGATTAACCCGTCACTCAAAGTTCGTACAAAAGCAGCTGCTTCGGTGGCTGGAACGACTATAGTCGGTTACAAGTCAAGAAGGTAGCGGCAAATGCCCCTCAAAGGGAATTTTGTATTCCTCCGCCACCAATCGCGTCCCGTTGTTTCCGTGACGTCATGACCTGCCCGAACCAATCTTGTTTTGGCAAATGAATATTTTCAACATGGCTGCCGGGCAGATTTTCTACGACTCCAGTATCTTCCAGCAATTATTCTATTTTTTAACGCGGTTTTTTACTTACCCCACCATACGTCGCTAAGTCGTAACCGCGTCCACTTTTATTCGCAATAGGTTCTGCGCGACTGCGTGAAAATCCAGCGATAGCATTGCCATCGAAAAGTTCGATGCGGGAGTAAGGCCTAGCATCGTACATACGTCGAACGGCGTCTGCTTCTCTGCCTCAGGTTCCGCCTCAACATCGTGACGGCAGAGGCCTTTCTTCGCAGTGGTTTCCGTGGAACGACGTTAAAATGCAGCGGTCACCAAACTCTTCTTTATAAGTGTAGTGGACTGTGCGGGAATAAGTGAAATAAGTGAACCGCGAACACAGTAAGTGTCTTCACCCGATTTCGACCGTATCTTTGCTGGCGTTAATAAATAGTCTGTCTACTGAAATGACGCCTTCGAAGCAGTATGTATTCATCTGTGAAACGTGGTGTCCTTGTCAAGTTTCCGCGTCGCAATCAGCATGCACGCTAATCTATGACTGCAGTACCCGCGGGTGCACCCTCGTTTACAATAATGAGCTGTAACATATATGTGGCACACAAATGATAAAGCCAGTGATGCGTATGTTACAAACATTTAATTGATATTGTTTTGGACGTTGAGAAGCTGATGTCTTCTTTTGGGAAAAATATCAGAATTTGAGGGAAGCAGATTTGGTTCTCTCAAATGCTTCCGAACATTCTGCTTGCTCTCAGAGGCCCTGTCAGTCGTATGTTTATGCTTCGAAACCCGGGTGCGTGACGCGTGTACCTCCACTCGCGTCGCGTCGCGGCCTGAGGTATTACCGGTAAACACGCACCAACTTCTCCAATTTACTTTAGAAGGAAAATGTGTCCACAATATTGGATCGCGCATTGGTTTAATATTTTTTGTAAAAGATGAAAAGTATGTCAATAAAAATTGATTGCAAGGGCAGCTTCCCGCTTCAGTGAATTGTGGCTTTCTTATATGCGAAATATTTGTTTAAATCAAAAATTTAAAAGATACCGAATACTCAGATGTCCTGATCTTGGTCCAAATGCAAGTGGCAGAATGATTTGTCTTTATAAAAACAAAATCAACAATGTTTGAATCAAGCAACAGCTCAAACCGCCTAATTACATTTCTGATGTATGTTTATCTCTGCATTATACCAGGCCGTAGCCGCGAACGAGCTCTTCAGAGTCTGCCATCATCTTTCTGGTCTACCTTGGCAAAGACAGACTCGTGTAAAAAACATATTGAGCTTCTCAGAGGCAACTTCGCAGTCCTCATTGTAAGAGCTTTCATGAAACCATCGGAAAGAAGGGTCCCTGTCGGTCATGTGAATGGCAACAGACGTCCAGTTTATGCTTCGAAACAGATCATTGGCAGTTAGAGTTAGCTGCCCGCAGTGTTGACGCACGTTATTCTTATTCTCAGAGTGGCCTCGGTCATGTGAATGGCGACAGACGTCCAGTTTATGCTTCGAAACAGATCATTGGCAGTTAGAGTTAGCTGCCCGCAGTGTTGACGCACGTTATTCTTATTCTCAGAGTGGCCTCGGTCATGTGAATGGCGACAGACGTCCAGTTTATGCTTCGAAACAGATCATTGGCAGTTAGAGTTAGCTGCCCGCAGTGTTGACGCACGTTATTCTTATTCTCAGAGTGGCCTCGGTCATGTGAATGGCGACAGACGTCCAGTTTATGCTTCGAAACAGATCATTGGCAGTTAGAGTTAGCTGCCCGCAGTGCTGACACACGTTATTCTTATTCTCAGAGTGGCCTCAGTCATGTGAATGGCGACAGACGTCCAGTTTATGCTTCGAAACAGATCATTGGCAGTTAGAGTTAGCTGCCCGCAGTGTTGACGCACGTTATTCTTATTCTCAGAGTGGCCTCGGACATGTGAATGGCGACAGACGTCCAGTTTATGCTTCGAAACAGATCATTGGCAGTTAGAGTTAGCTGCCCGCAGTGCTGACACACGTTATTCTTATTCTCAGAGTGGCCTCGGTCATGTGAATGGCGACAGACGTCCAGTTTATGCTTCGAAACAGATCATTGGCAGTTAGAGTTAGCTGCCCGCAGTGTTGACGCACGTTATTCTTATTCTCAGAGTGGCCTCGGTCATGTGAATGGCGACAGACGTCCAGTTTATGCTTCGAAACAGATCATTGGCAGTTAGAGTTAGCTGCCCGCAGTGCTGACACACGTTATTCTTATTCTCAGAGTGGCCTCGGTCATGTGAATGGCGACAGACGTCCAGTTTATGCTTCGAAACAGATCATTGGCAGTTAGAGTTAGCTGCCCGCAGTGCTGACGCACGTTATTCTTATTCTCAGAGTGGCCTCGGTCATGTGAATGGCGACAGACGTCCAGTTTATGCTTCGAAACAGATCATTGGCAGTTAGAGTTAGCTGCCCGCAGTGCTGACACACGTTATTCTTATTCTCAGGGTGGCCTCGGTCATGTGAATGGCGACAGACGTCCAGTTTATGCTTCGAAACAGATCATTGGCAGTTAGAGTTAGCTGCCCGCAGTGTTGACGCACGTTATTCTTAATCTCATAGTGGCCTCGGTCATGTGAATGGCGACAGACGTCCAGTTTATGCTTCGAAACAGATCATTGGCAGTTAGAGTTAGCTGCCCGCAGTGCTGACACACGTTATTCTTATTCTCAGGGTGGCCTCGGTCATGTGAATGGCGACAGACGTCCAGTTTATGCTTCGAAACAGATCATTGGCAGTTAGAGTTAGCTGTCCGCAGTATTGACGCACGTTATTCTTAATCTCATAGTGGCCTCGGTCATGTGAATGGCGACAGACGTCCAGTTTATGCTTCGAAACAGATCATTGGCAGTTAGAGTTAGCTGTCCGCAGTGTTGACGCACGTTATTCTTAATCTCATAGTGGCCTCGGTCATGTGAATGGCGACAGACGTCCAGTTTATGCTTCGAAACAGATCATTGGCAGTTAGAGTTAGCTGCCCGAAGTGCTGACGCACGTTATTCTTATTCTCAGAGTGGCCTCGGTCATGTGAATGGCGACAGACGTCCAGTTTATGCTTCGAAACAGATCATTGGCAGTTAGAGTTAGCTGCCCGCAGTGCTGACACACGTTATTCTTATTCTCAGAGTGGCCTCGGTCATGTGAATGGCGACAGACGTCCAGTTTATGCTTCGAAACAGATCATTGGCAGTTAGAGTTAGCTGCCCGCAGTGTTGACGCACGTTATTCTTATTCTCAGAGTGGCCTCGGTCATGTGAATGGCGACAGACGTCCAGTTTATGCTTCGAAACAGATCATTGGCAGTTAGAGTTAGCTGCCCGCAGTGCTGACACACGTTATTCTTATTCTCAGAGTGGCCTCGGTCGTGTGAATGGCGACCGACGTCCAGTTTATGCTTCGAAACAGATCATTGGCAGTTGGAGTTAGCTGCCCACAGTGCTAACGCACATTACTGTTATTATCAGAGTGGCCTCGGTCGTGTGAATGGCCACTGACATACAGTTTATGCTTCGAAACAGATCACTGGCAGTAAGAGTTAGCTGTCCACAGTGCTGACACACGTTACTGTTGTTTTCAGAGGGGCCTCGGTCATGTGAATGACCACAGGCGTTTCCTTTAGACTTCAAAAAAGAACACTGGTACTGCGATTTCGTTCTCCGCTGTGCTAACACACGGTTTTGTTATTCCCAGAGGCCTCAGTCGTGTGAATGGCCACAGATGTCCCATTTATGCTTCAAAGCAGCACTGGCAGTGATCTGTTGTTGTTTTTCTTAGACAAAAAAGAGCTTATTTGCAATCAAAATTCTATTTGTTGCGTAGCAAAGATGTTTGGACAGCGGGAAGGGCCAATATGGCATCTGATGTCTTTGCCGTGGATGGACTGCAAACTTTTGTTTTCGCGAAGTTGAAATCTATACTTGTGATTCATGGCACAGTGCAATGTATAAGCCAGCTTAGACATTATCGCAACAAAAATAAAAAGTTTGTCTGGGTGCTGCATATCGAAATGCTATATGGCAACGAGCAGAGAAGCATGACAACATGAGACACGGGAGGTCAGTGGTGCACAAGAACAACGATCCGATTTTAAAGCATATAAGTGGTCCTTAAAAGGACCGTTTTGTGTTCCGATATGTTCCACGCTTTCTCCATGATAGTGGCGTTAAGCTTCGTCAAAGGGCTCGACACCATACATGTCGCTCTCGGATGGGGTGTCTTCTCCATCCAGCTGGATGACGATGGGCTGGATGTGGGCGCTTGTGGCACCGCCTCGTCGGAACGTTGCTTCGATGTCAATAACGTGCCTGACAGCATTAGCCCAGTTGTCAGTGGTGACCTTGTCAACTTCTTCGTTGAGGAGTGTCCCCACGTCGACAATCTTGAACGGCGTGTTTCGGGCAGCAACGCCGTTCTTGATCTGCGCCCATATCAGTTCACTGGGGTTAAACTCGCAGTGATACGGTGGGAGCCTGACCACAGTGCAGCCAGCCGTCTCGGCAGCAGTGTCCACACGATACTTCAGGTGCTGTGGCTTCACCAAGGCCACAATGTCGAGCAGCTGTTTCTTCAGCATCTTGGGGTCCCATGAAACTTTTCTAGACGTCAGCCACTGTTGGATGTCGTCCTTGCGGGAACTCGTCGTCGGCACTGCTTCCAACCGCCGTGAATGGTAAGAAGCGTTGTCCATGACGATAACGCTTCCTGTCGGCAGTTTGTCGAGGACACCGTCGAACCACTTCTCGAAGCGGGCGCCATCCATTTCCTCGTGGTAATCGCCGGTCTTTTGTCCACGGAACACGTCCAGGCAGCCGTCGACGAAGCCTTCATCGCTGCCGATGTGGGTGACAATAAGACGCTGGCCCTTCCTCGATGGCTGCTTGAGGCCAGTCGAGAGACCACGCATGAAGGCGTCGTGAGACGAGGCCACGGTCGTGTCTACCCACACCCTTGAGACAGTGTGCCCTGCCGTCACCCACGTCTCGTCCAAGTAGAAGATCTTTCGACCATCTTGTCGGTGACGTGCGATCTCATGCAGGTACTTCTGCTGCCAGGCGACGATGTCCTCTCGTTCAATCAGCCGCGAGTTTCGTTCCCTCTTGTCATGCTCGAATCCGATGTCGTGGAGAAGGCGACGCACAGTCCAAACCTTCAACGAGGGAAGTTCAGTGCTCGTGCAGAATTCGGCCGTTATCTTCTTGACCGTGGGGACCTCGTTCCATCGAAAGAAACGTTGGACGCACGATCTCAGCGCGCACAACGTGAAGTCGCCGTACCTGACTTTGCGCCGCCTCTTGCCTTCACTTGCTGGGCGCTTCCGAGAAGGTGTCACAACTTGTCCCTCGGTTTCTTTCGCCTGCTTCCTAATCTCGAGGACGGTGCGTACACCAACGCTAAGCAGTTTGATGACTTTGATGCAGGACTCCTCCACAGTGAGGCCGGGCTGGCCGGGCTTGGCGGGCGGTTCGTGTCGCATCTGAACGTACGCGTTCATTATCAGCTGCCGTGCAACTCGGTTGAGGACATCGCCGCTCTTATGCTTCTTGTAGAGGCGCCTTGGCGGAGACGGCGAGGCTGCACCGGACTCTCTTGACGAAGCAGAATCGGAGGAATTGCATTCCGCTGTCTCCACGTTGGGATTCATAACGGAAAAGAAAAGACGACTTCGGATTTTTCAAAATGCGAATCGCAGGGGGTTTCAAAACCCGAAACGCATGGTTTTTTAACAAACGCAGCAAATGCACAGAATGTACCTAATTTGTGTAGAAAGGTTATCAAGCTAAAACCAACAACCATATATGCATTACTTATAAAAGTTACAATTTTCGTTGCACTGAAGCCTTCTTTTTACTTCAACCTTCCGGAGCGAGTAATTTGCCTCGGCTAGGTGGCGCAAGCTGCCACCCGCTACAAGGTCTGTCTGTAGTCAATATCTATCCATTGAAGCAGAAGGGGCGTTTTCAGCGAACTATTTTCTCGACTGCGGAGGCGTCTGAAGCGGGCGCATCACGCTTATGGGGAGGAGCTTCTACTACCTTCTTAACTTGTAACCGACTATAGCACGGTATGTTTCCGCGGCGGGACCTCTAGCGCTGATTTTCTAAGCCGTCCAGTGTGGCTTATTCACACCCGCCCTCCAAAAACGTTCCGGAACGGTGTCTTCATTGCGAATCGAATAGCGGAGAGACGGAAAGAATCTTCAAATACCAAAAAGGTGGGTGCATTTCAGAACTTCGAAATCTGATCTGCCCAGAACGGCAGTTTTTATATAACGGGATTTTGTCGCTTACTCAACTCTAGAGCCAAGGATGAAAATTCTTACATGGTTACCGAAGCAAGTTACTGCTTCGTGAATCCTGTGTGCCCTTCCCCGTACCACAATAAAGTGGTACTGGGAGACATTTGCTTGTATAATACTCCCAGTGGAGAAATATTAAATTTGAGGGCCTTCTTGCATGGTGTACGCATTTAGTGTATCAGCAAAGGAACATAATTTCCAAGCTGAAGCGCTCTTTGACTTTTTTCATATTTAAAAATGACAATGTTATTCAGTCATTGTAATGATAAATATGCAGCTGATAATAAATGCTTCTAATTTCATGTTTTCCTTTTTATTTAGCTTGCAAGCAGGCAAATGGAATGCCCAGAGTGTTTATGTGCCGCGAGGCTACGTTAGAATAGGTGAAGGCCAGCGACCGTCGGAAAAAAATCCAGGAGTACGGAAGAGCTACTACCGGAAGTTTTGGGGCTGCCTGGCGAACTTGGGCGTCTGGCGCCACCCGACCTATCTGCGAAAGAAGAGGAGCTGCGGGCAACTCAACGTGATCACCAAGCGCGAGATCATGCCCAAATGTGTTATTGAGCATGTTCGAGCCCTATACCCTAACCCAAAAGGAATGTCCTACATGGGACACAAATGGGAGTAGCAGCAGTAAGTGTGACGTAGGATTTTTACTCTTACAGCTGTGCTAAATTTTACTCGTAATGAAATAAAGTCTAAAGTTCTCCAACGATTGTTGTGCATAGTCAATTGTCAACAACTGCCTGGGACCACTAAACCTGGTCTTGCCAAACCGGTGCTTGCAAGTCGCGTAGGAGATTTCGAATGTCCTCACGTGGATTTGTGATTGTTCACCAGATGGGAACTAACTAAAGGTTATCTCAAAGGCGCAAATGTGAACTTTTGAAAAATAGTTAGCCTGCCATATGAAGCTCACAAAACAAGAGTGACATATTTATAACATATTGGATGTTATTTTGTTACAAGTACACGTGCTTTATACACTATAACAAATAAAAAAAATACGCGTTTTGTCTATTAGCTGCATTTTTATTTACGTGTTATAGAACAGTGCCTCCAGTCTTAGTAGCAAGTCTGGAGCCGAGTTGCAACTGGTGAATGCTTTCACGCGGAATAGCCAGAACAGATTCCTTGTCCCACTGATGTGCCGTGCAATATGCCATTCCAGAAATTTGCAGCGCATCCAGCAAACTCGATGCATTTGCATTTTCTTTGTGTGCTAAAATGGGAGTGATGAAAAGAAATAGATCGTGCTGCTTCCAGTATATGCGAATCGTACCATTCGGATCGAGTGTGTATAGGAACAGCCCCACAATTCCATGCGATGCTTTGTGCAATGTAGTGTCCAAAAGAGGCCTTCTTGGTTCTCCGGCAAGGTGTATTGAGCGTTGTAACAGCGCTTTGGCCTTCTCGCATGCAAATGTCAGAATAACGCATGCACAGGAGGATTCAATACGAAACATAACCCAGGAAATGCCGTGTCCACTCAAGCTCACATGTAAAGCACCAAACAACCAAGAGGGACATGTGCACGCGTTCACGGATGCTCCAGCAGTTACTGCGGGCAAGCGCAGTAACTGCTGGAGCGTGTACACCAATTCCTGCGGTAATGGGCAGGCGGGCGCTCCGAGCTCTATTAGGTTCTCGCGTTCGTATGGCCGAACTGATTGCAAGGCAAGGCGCTCTCAATCTGTATGCGGCCGTGCTCGTGTGCTTAGACAAAAACTTTCTTATAAATCTCAATTAGAGCTAGGTACAAGATCAACGAGGAGAAACGGGGTCGAGCTTGTCATAAAATCTGTTTCAGCACATTTATTTAAACAAAAATTTATTTATCCAAAAACTTCAGTTTAGGCGCATGGCTGACTCCTGTTGCCAATGACGCAGCACCTCCATCCCAGATGTCTCGAACGTTGATCAGGCCTGAAATAGAAAAGTGATTGAAATGAAATGAACAAACTGATATAAGCACTTCGTTATCTGTTAGCACAGCATTCGGCAATAGGTAATGCGCCAGAATATGCGTCTGTTCCTTCGCATGTCAGCGCCTCCGCGCAGCAGTAGCTTCCAACGAGCGCAGTAAAGGTGCACGCCACACCAGCTATTGCGCTAGTACTGTATTATCAAAGCAACCGCGGCGCAAGTCAAGCAAGAGCGAAGTTCCCTCACACTCTCAAAAATCTCGCAGCCTGCGAGCGCCGATGGTAGCAGCGCGAGCTCGCTCTGGCCGCGCACGGGGCGGGCCCAAAACTTTTGGCCAATACTGTAAGTTCAACATGCATTCCTCCCAACCGAGATTGAGCAGAAAAGTAGAGGATAGTGCCCACGGAATATTCGTATACGCCCTCTAACAATGTGTTGTCTGTACCTGGCATAGGAACGGGCGTATAAACATTGCTGTACTGAAAGCCTGGTTTGCACTTGCGCATAAAAAGGACATTTGAAAAACAACGCGCTCGCAATCGTTGCTTCGCCAGTTCAGTTCTGAGGAGAACTTGCGACATAGTGCTACTTTTTCCAAGGCCCCGTATCCACCTTACTCAAAGCCTTGAACTAAACGTTCTGCTATCGGACTAACAGCGCTTTTATGTATCCAGGATTATAAAATATCGATCTAGGGCAGAACTGATCACCACATTTTGACCCACTTACGTCGCCCAAATTTTACGAACTTGAAAGTGCGTGCTCTGTGTGATATTGTTGTCGAATCACCATCATGAGAAAGAAAAGTTTGGAGCTTCCTTAACACACTGGTTATTAGAACTAAGGTCCAATCAAAAAGGAAAATTCAATGTAGGCTCATACCTTTCATTCGCCGTCACTTTCGGGCGCATCACACAGTGCGGCGGTCACATCCTCCATGGACGCAGCTTGGTAGAGCAGTTCGCGAATGCTCTTTACGAATCTAGAAGAAACAACCTTATAGACTAAAGAAATGCATGCTATATCGAATATTATTAAAAATAATATTTACCTGTAGCTCTTTTTTGCGTACTTTTTCCTTTCCTCCTTGCCTGTCCGGGTGCCGACATTCCTCGATGTGGTAGACAGACGTGTGTTCTCGTCCGACGTGCTCGTTCCAGTCAAGAACTGCTAGACTTTGCCTCAGGTCATAATTCTCGTTCTTGTAATGAATCCTTTTGTCTAAGTACATGAGCACTGTGTTGTTGAAGGACTCAACAAGAAAGGTATTCTTAGAGTGTACAAAATCTTGAGCAAACCTGTACACAGTTGTTGATTTTATAAATTTCGTCAGAAGGTCCACAGCCACGGGATCCTTGATGATGAGAGTGCTTAGAACGTGACCAACTGTTTTACATTGCGAATTGGAAGCACACATTTGATGGTTGCCTGAAAAATGCTCTACGCAGTTCAACAATGTTGCTCGCAGTTTATCAGCACTAACACCACAGTTGTCCATCGCGAAGTAGGCGTGATTGCGCACTGCCTGGCATTTGTCAGAGAGTTCATGGTGCCATGCTTTACCTTCATTTTTCTTTGGTCCTGAGGATATGACCATCATGCCCTTCTTGATACTCTTTGCGGCGTGCCATCGATCATTTGAATTTGTTGTGTTGCTATTCCTGTCTTGAATTATCTTGTTTATAGAGGTGTTTCTATCATGCGCATGATCATTCACGTGAATCCCCCTTCCGTCAAAATACTCATACATTTTCCTTGTACCCAAGGCTTCGTGTTTCTGGGAAGAAATTTCCTCATCCTTCGTCACATGAACAATTCCTACCACTTTGAGCGACTTTTGACCAATCGCAACGACATCTGTGTGGTAAGAGTTTTTGCGACACGCATGCCGCGCGTCCGTCTCGATGCTTATACTAGCTGTAGAGGCAGTCGGGGGTTGACTATCCCTACTACACTCTTCTTGCTGGGCTGCTTCGAGAGACTCCATCTTCAACAGGTTCACTGCTACCTTGATTTTTGTTGCCAGGCTTTCTGAGGCCTTGAAGAGTATGGTAAGGTGCTGAACTCACTGAACTTCTGAAACTGCACTGGGAGCATACCGCTGCAGATATACGCAAGGGCAAAATGACAGTCAACAAATCGCAAGTCTCTGATCTTGCTGCTGGTGCGAAGAATCAAAGAGTGGTCCTTGCATTTCCAGTGGAGTGTAGACCCAAAGCCGGAGGGAGTCGTGTTTTCTAATACCAAGGTCTCTGGACAAGTTGTCCTGTGGTCCAGCAGAGCCCTCAACATCTCAAAGAGCGCAGACGTGTCGCAAACAACTAACGTTGATTCGCATGTCGTTCTGAACTTGCTTGTTACATGTCCAGATCTGTTAGTTCCAGGACAACGCGGCGCCTCCAAGAGGCACTCCAGAGCTTTCATTATTATTGTGTTTAGAGAATTACCTTCATTTGCGACTTTAGGTTTCTGTAGCAGGATGTCGAATTTCGTCATTTATCTTCAGAGGGAAATGTCAGGTTGATGCTACGCCGCAGCTTACTCCTCTGGCATGCGTATTCTTTTAGGCTGCCGTCCCGCAATCTTTTTCTTGAGATAAACGTGGAGGGCTCGGACACCTCCATGGTTGTTCACTTTGATGCGATTGCTGGAATATTAAAGAACCAGAGATAATAAATACCATATTACGTGGGCTAAGACAAATGCGTGCTATGTAGAATAAAAATATGTACTAACCAGTGTTTCAGCGAGAACCTCAGACAGGAAATAGTTGTCGCTGATGTCCTCTGAACGAAAAGACTCGAAGAGGCGCGAGCAGACGTAAAATCTTGTGAAGTGGCATTTTTGAGTTTTCTTTCGCATGCTTTCAAGCCCGAAGGTCAGCACTAGGATTTAGGTAACAAAGTAGGCAACGCAGTCAAGCGTCAAGGGAGTGAAAACAGAAAGAAAGGAAGGACAAGCGACTTTCACTTTTTTGTTGTGTTTGTGGAATCACGAACTGCCCTCTGGGCTAATCTTTTCTAATCCGCCAAGATTATTGGCACCCCCAAACGTCAGCCGGCTGGGTCATGTCTTCAGAAACGGCAAACGTGGAGAGGGGTAATTTTCCTCTTTCTTGTTGGGGAGAGGAGGAAAACGAAGGTTGGAAAGGGCGCGGATCCTCCTCTCTGCTTGTTTGTCGGTCTTTAAGGTAAAGCTCGTGCGTTCATAAAACAAATGATATTTTCAAGTTTCCGCTCCAGTTCTACGCTTATGTGCTCTTTGTGAGTGAGTTTGTACCTGAGAGAATCTATGGCATGTATGCATCTATGTTGATTTAGACTTCGCTGATTTTCGTTAAGTATAGTGAAATTATATTTTTTGTGAACACTGATCCGTTGGTTTTACAGCGTCTATAGCGACCCCACGTCTTTTTCGTCTTCCCCGTTTTGTGCCAGTTTTTTACAAACCTGTGTCTACGGAATCACACATGGGAAAGTGTGGTTTCCAGAGCGCAGGTGTTGACAATAGAGCACAGTCGCATGTGAAAAATTGAATTCCAGCGACCTGAGACAGAAAACAAGGCTGTCGGCACTTGCCCATGGAGACATGTGGATTTAAAAAGCGGTAACGGGTCAAGTGTCTCCTTTGCGTCTGCCGCACATGAAGAAAGGGCTATTGTTTTGAAACACAAGAGGACTGTTGAAGCTGCTCTTCACCTCAGCGATTCTTTGCCGCGTTCGAAGTAAGACAGGGCCATCTTCTTCCTCTTCTTCCTCAACTCCATCTTCTTCCATCTTCTTCCTCTTCTGCCATCTTCCAACTTCTTCCATCTTCTTCCTCTTCTTCCATCTTCCAACTTCTTCCATCCTCTTCCTCAACTTTAGGCCATCTTCTTCCTCTTCCGAAGGATCGTCCCCCAAACGAAAAAGCTCAAGGCCTGATTTACCGAATTCCTTGTGCTGGATGCGGCGCCTCTTATGTGGGGGAAACGAAGAACTTTCCCGAACGTCTGCGCAGACATAAGTATGACGTAAAGAAGAAAGACATCCAAGGCAGCGCGCTGGCGGAACATGCTCAGAAGTCCGGCCACGTCATCGGCTTTGACAGCAGTTCCATCCTCGATAGGGAAAGAAACTGAAGAAAGCGTCTCTTATTAGAGTCTTGGCGCATACAAAGTACTAACCACAATCTGAGCCGATCCACCTGAACGCTGCCAAGCAGCTATATCTACGAATTAAGATGCGCCACACACAAAAACAGAAGAATAAAACAGTGCTAAGAGAGAGAAGAAGAAAACAACGACAGATTGCTACCTTTGGGCCCACATACAGTCACCCGTGATCAAGGAGTCGAGCCGGCTTCGAAACGTCGGGCACATTGAAGATATTGGTTAGAGTCTACAAAGTACCCTGTCTTATTACTTACCTAATCAGGCGGAGTTCCGTCGAAATGTTTACTTTTAAGTCATTATGCGCGTTCGAAGTGCAACTATAAAATTTAAATCAATAAGATATGATTGTCATTCTTAAACATTTTGTTTTGCTGATAACAGTCTGTTTCAGCATTGATTCTTTAATCTTGAAACAGTCTGTTTTAGCATTGATTCTTTAATGTTGAATAAAATATTTCATAACGTTTTTGGTTTCAAAGTGTATCTGAGTTATGAAGTAACATGTAGTGTCTGTCACAGACGGAATCAGTTACTGCATCAACATTTACCTTTTCCCATTAGAGGGAATTAGTATCATGTTTTTAGAAGGGGTGTAAAATAATGGTAATACTAAGAAAACTGGCCACACTGATATAAATGGAAAAGGTGGCTTAAGGGAATCAGAACTGTAATTATTCTTTAATGTCTAAAGCTCGGAAAGCTATGTGTAGAGCCTATGGTGGAAAGACACTGGTTAAAGTGAACTCTAACGACGGGTTTGAGATGACCAAACTGGGCCGTGCTTGTAGATAGAACTCGCTGAAAACATCTAAGGTTTTGTTTTAGGATATACAGCTTTGTATTAAAAAAACGTGAAATCTAGAGTTATTCTGTCTTCGTAGTTGAAGTATGGAGCCAGGAGGCCATAATATAGGGAGATAATTGTCAGGACAAGTTGGGTAAATGTGATGGTGCGCTAAAGTAACGACTCGTGCAACAGGTACAGAGCGCGACACTGTTAGCGCGAACAAGCGATCGCCGGTTTTTCCAGTTTTACTCTTTAAAACCAAGGGATGTCATCCAAGTTATTATTGCAACGGAAAGAGCTCATTTAGTTCTATAATGTAAGCGATAAAATTTCGTGCTCGCTAATAATATTTAGAAGTAAAATGCGAAAATGCGCCGATGTCGTGTTCGCGCTAACAGTGTCGCAATGTGTACAAGGCTGGAGGTGCTAAAATGCGCGAGATGAGGAAAAAGAAAAAAAAACGCCCTGGCATCGTTTTTTTTTTTATTTTTACCAGTCACTAATGTCTTTCCGAACAAAAAAGTAGTCGCACCGCAGAGTAATTATGTTGACCAGTATGCCTTGCCCATCCTTTCCACCCCATCTTTTTTACAGATCCTGCTTTGTGCAATTAAGCTTGTGCCTTCACAAAAGGATTCATCATTTAATGTTTCTACTTCTGTATATTTATGCTTTTGTGCTTTGTGCCAATGAGTTCGCACCACATAGAATTAGTGGCATGTCGGCAGATGTATTGCTTTAGATTTTGCTGTTTTTTCTTCAGCGAGGAAGGGGAGGGGGCAACAGTCGTGCTGGTGGGTGGAAGCGAGATTTCTGCTTGCTCTCCCATTTTGCTTACATGAGGATTTTTAAATATCGGGGTGTGTGTGTGTGTGTGGGGGGGGGGGGGGGGGAGGTATCGCTTTCTCTTTGGCATTCCGACACCACTGACCGCAGAAGAATGAGGTACTTCGCATTGGCACAACAAACTATAGTCACTCTTCTTTCTCTCTCCTGACTTGTGATGGCAGACGCAGTCCTTTTCTTACTGGATGCAAGAATTTTCGAAGGTTTGGGAGCATTTTGAACGAGTATCGTCCATGTTGAAAGTGTGGGACGGTGTAAGCTGTTCTTCACAAATAATGTTTTCCAAAGCACCGAGGTAACCTTTCACCGGATGTTTTGAAGCTTATTGAGCTCTGAGCACTGCGAGGCTTTTTAGTTCAAGAAGCAATATCGTCGCTTTGTGATGCTTTGAGAACATATACCTACTGCCATCTGTCGACAGCATTCTCCTTTCAACCCAGACCAAGTTCCACGTGTTGCCTCTGCCCCTTATGTCGGTGGCTTCGTCGTATCTCCTTTGGAGGCTACAGCTGCATTCATCTGACGCAAGTGCAGAATTTCATTACATTTTGAAGGCTGGTCGACTCACGAACAATAACTGCACATGTGTTTTTCAGCAGCTTTTCCCCACCCATTGTAGTAGAATCTCCATGAAGGAAAGCTGACAAGTGGCGTCACCTTTCTGTAAACTATGAAGTAAATTAAATTGCCAAATTCGAATAGAGATGGCGCTAGAACTGAAAATGTCGCATTATGCGCCGTGTTTCGTTTTGTCCCGGTTTTTCTTTATAAAGCTGCTTCTGTCTGTTGGATCAACCAATATTCGACTAGACCATGTTTATATAAAATAAAATAAAATTGAGAAACGACTGCATTTTTTTACTATTACACAATTTGTGTGTGTTGGCGAGAAATAACACAGCGGGATATTGTCAACTAGTGTTATGCACCCTTGTTGTAAACTAATATTTTTAGTGCACTTATCGCGCGTACACCACGACGATTTTGCGGCATTCCTTGTCACAAGGGCGAACACTAAACAAACGAAGGGGAGGCATTGGTGTCGGGGAAGCTTGCGTTGGTCTCGACGACACGCGATTTTCCAAGCGAATGCACAGAGCACAGAGGACACGACTGCACAATTCTCACATTGTCACACAAAAACTTGTCTCAATGACAAACACTAAACGAATAAAGAGAAGCGACCGGCACCGCTTTCGTTGGTCTTGTCCAACTCGGCTTACGAGATCGTCGAGGCGGGGTCACTTACCAAGTCGACGGCGACTAAGTTGGACGGCGAGACGATCGCCGAATTATCGCATCGCCGCACAGAAACTACCTCGCACGAAAGCGGAGACCGGCACAGCTCTCCGACGTAGAGCCGAGTCACTTCGAGAGGTCGGGGTCTCTCGGCGAGAATGACATTGAAAACAGCGCGCGCCATGTTGTAAAATATAGTTCATCAGCCCGTGGCAACGTTGCTAGATTACCTCAGTTATGGACCTCCCGCGGAAGGGGGTACCACCTCTCATTCACTTCAGTCCGCCTCCCGTCGTTCGAAGCCCCATCTAGATTTTCGTTTACGAACTGTGTGTTCCATAGAGTACGGTGGAACGCCATGTAGACGCTCCGCGTCGAAACGCACGTATTCCATAGAATACATTGCAGTTAGCCGTCCGACGCGTTGAACGACGTGAGGCGATTCGTGATGAGTGAGGGAGGGTACTGCTGGATCATGCAGCGTCTATGAGCAGTTCCGTAACTGAGCTAAACTAATAACGTTGGCCCGTTACGTCAAAGAATGAGTGGAAGCGATTGGCTGGTGGAGCGAATTTAAGGTGGCCAACTGTACTTTAGCTTTCTTCACCAAACCTTCTCTATTACGTCCTGGCCTAGGTCATCTCTTAGCCCCTTCCCCTGGCAGATGCCGAGCGCTCCGTGCTAGCGGTCGTCGAGCGGTTCGCCTCCGCGAGCGTTCAGTCACGTGATCCAGCCCCAGTGGCACGCGCTGCTGAGCAAATTGAGTGTAACGCTCGCAGCGCCGCCACTTCCAGAGCGTCTGCCCTCGCTTTTTAACAGTTTCGGTTGCCATTGCTATCTTGCTGAAAGCATGAAGTCATAATCGGAACTTCATGCTTTGACAAAAATGTTGATTGTTTACTACTTGATTAACGGTGACCCCGACATTAAGACATAATTTGTCTTTTCTTACAGTTATATAAACCCAATGAAGACAAATAGAAGTACTTGTACGAGCCGTAGGATGCAATTAAGCAATACCAAGCACGTATGCCGTAGAGCGATCGTCATCTCCGAAGGCGACTTCCATCTGCGGAGTATTTGGCGCATTGTCTCCTAGTTATTCCAGTTACATTATAGAGACCAGACAACGAACAAGCGACAAACCTAGTTCTTCATCCACATAGGCGCGCACAACGTCTTCGACGTAACGCGATATCTTGGACCTCTTCGCTGGCAAGGCGAACGACTCGGAAAACACTTGGCCGAGAACGGCTGCCTCGTCGTCACTCGTGCTGGAGCTAAGCTGGTATCTGCCTCGCTGTCGCTGATTTCGCTGTCACTGCGTTTTATTAGACCTCTTGAAATTAATTGCAACGATGTCAAAGCCGCAGTATGCTCGAACGAGTCGGTCATGACGAGAGGAACGAAAGCAAGCACAGAAAGAGAGCCCACCCAGCAATCGAAACAAAAAAGCCGCGAAACTCCTTCACTCCCCCGCGGGATCGTTGATAACGAAACTGAAATGTTGCGAGTGACTACAGATCGTACTCCTCCGATAATGGCTGCGCGGAGAACTACTCCGGACCGCTCAACGCGCTCCGCCACTTTCCCAAGGATCGGTTGGAGCCGCTCAGCGAGCGCCCCAACGGCTCCAGATCTACAAGCGGCACACGGAGAGATTGCTCGCACCTCGCGAGGGGAACAAGAATCCGCTCGGCGAGCGCGCGCCGAGCGCTTGCTATTTACCAGGGGAAGGGGCTATGTATTAGTGAGCGTACTTCGCATATAGTGGCGCTGTCGTCGGAGGCCGATGCCGTCACAACATTCCACTGAAGCTTCATAACCAACGACCGGGTGGTGGTCTTTTTATTATCGTTTTATTCAGTTTTAAATAAGGTTTCCTGCGTTTTCTAAAAAAAAATGTTGATGTTTCTGAGGATCTCCCGCTGCCTACATTAGAGAGTTTTAGGGAACCGTTTTTGCACATCCGATACGGTACGATGGGTCCTCCGGTACGAAGTGCGCATGCGCTTGTGTTCCGCGATCTTACCGTAATGCGCTGCTCGAACCGTAAGGCACGACCGGCACGACCAATGGCCGACATGGACGGTCTCGCTTGGTTAGCAAAACGGCTATTTCGCTGGCGGAGAGAGCGTGCCGCGTGACTTCAAACATGAATAAAATAACTCGCGGTAGTACCTAGCAGGAGCGCCATATGTGACAGCAAGTGCATAAAGTTGGAATCAGCAAATAAAAAAGAGAATACAGATCGAAACGCAATAAGACATCCTCGATAGAAGTAAATTAATATTTAGCAGCCCCGAAAACTGTCTGCTCAGTGGCGCAGTGGATTAAAGCGTTCATTTTGTAAGCTCGTAGGGCTGCGGTAGTGGAGAGGTCGAATCCGCCTGGACCACCCATCTTTTTTTTTTTTTTTTTTCATAATTTAATTTGTTTTTATTTGTAAGTTTTTTTTTTATATTGTAATTTTTTTATATTATTAAGCTTTTTACATTTTAAGTTTTTTTACATTTTAAGTTGTTTTACATTTGAAGCTTTTTATATTTTTAAGCTTTTTATATTTTTAAGCTTTTTATATTTTTGAAGTTTTTTATATTTGAAGCTTTTTATATTTTAAGTTTTTTTATATTTTAAGTTTTTATATTTTAAGTTTTTTTTATATTTTAAGTTTTTTTTTCATATTTTAAGTTTTTTTTCCATACAAACGTTGGGATGTGCATTTCGAGCTCTTATCACCCGTTTTTACAGCTGCTTTATGACTGAGGGTTATCTGTAGTGTCAACAGAGTGAGCAACAGCCTTCCGGATCAAGGATCTGGATACTTTTTAGTTTCAAAATTTTGCATGAATTAAAAATTTGTGTTCTAATGCTAATCACATATATTCTATTAAACGAGCCCTTTAAATATTGGGTGATAGTTATAATAAATGCACAGCAGTAAAGTTACAGGTTTTCCTTTATTAATTAATCTTTTTTTCCGTGGTAGTACCGTTCACGGCACAACGATCGGTTCGCGGGCGTCCGACCGTGATCGTCTGCTATCTTTACCGTAAGAGAGCAACATGAGCGCCGTATCTACCTCCGTCCCTTTGCCTCGTCCTCGCAAACGGGTTTCAGCGGAAGATGATATCTTCCTACTTCGGGAGGTGTTAGGCCCTAATCCTTTTTTTACTCCGGCCCTTTGGAATGACGTCCTTAAAGGCTTGAACGCGGCGTCAAAAAAGAACTTCTCGTTGCGAGGAGCGAAGGAACGGATTGACATCCTCGTAACTTTGTACAAGAAAAATGACCGCCTTGACTTGAGAAAGCGAGTATATTTTTGTTATTTTTGTATTTTCTTCGCGATTTAATATTCCTAGTTTTATTTGTCCATAACTTTCTGAATACTCGACCCTGCAGTGGGCCTCGAGGGAAAGACACAGGATCGCTGGCAGACGACTTCGAATGTTGATGATAAGCGCGCGCGAGCGTGTTCTTATTTGTGTGTCAAATCGAGTTTGCTGTCGGCGACGTTTCAGCATATCAGGACGTGGTTGAAGTAAACATCATATTTGGTTGATGTAAAACACCAAAGCTTGCCCACTGAGAACGTATGACTTACAAAACAAGTTACCACGTACGATCGAGGAACTATTTTATTTCCCGAGGATATAAATCGGGTAAACTAAAAAAAAAAAAAATTACGGTGGCAAACGAGTTCCTGACACCCAGATTCAGCCGTTGGTTGTCAACATCTCCGGGATGCGCAGCGCCGATCGGAGATGAAGCAGATCCTCCTTTGTGAACCTGAACAGCCGTACGACGTCCTCCTGGTCCATCGACGCTAAGTTGAACGTCCCATGCCTTGCCGCCAACAAGCGCCTCTCTTAGTGCGCAGACAGTCGTACAAAAGAACGTTTTGTAAATTGTTTTCTCCGAATAGAGCCAACTCCAAGTCATCGTCAAAAAGAACGAGCGTCTTTGTTGTCAGAAAGCTCGTCTGCTTTTTTAGCAGACGAACATTTTAGAACTTCGCAGCGCCAGTGGCGACACGCCATGGAGCGCCAGGTTTTGTATTACGAAAGCGCATTCATTCGAGTAAAAAAACGAGACGAACTATAAGTAGGTATACATTGTTTTAGGTTCTCTATATTTATAGGATGCGATTTTTATTTACTTCAGTTTCTGCGATTTGTACAAACACACGCAACTTTGCTCTTCTCGATGAGGCCGATGCAGGTTTCCGTTGCCAGGGACGCGACCTGTACCGATCGTCTGCTATCGTCTGCAAATACGGTTCCTCCAAAGCCGTTTAGAGGCACACGATCGGTCGACTCGCCCGATTCAAGGTATCGATCGTTTTTGTTTATCGATCGTATTTTGCTCCGGTTCCCTAAAACTCTCTATTATCTTCAAAGAAATGAGCTCCAGAATTTCGTTTCCGTACCCCTTTAACTTTAACTGTTGTGTGTTTTCTTCTCCTTCTTCGTCTTTGTTTGATTTGAACTTCTCTAGCTCTTTTTGAAGGGTTTACCAAATCTTTATATGTCCATTCTCTCTCCAGATTAGCTCTGATACTTCCTATAGTAGGGCTTTGTTTAGGGTCGATATACTTTCTCGCTCAAGAATTTGTGTCTTTGGTTCTGCTGTTTCCTATTAACCGCCGGACTACAGAAACTGTAATTCGGGAACTTCGGTACACTGCAGCCTTTCGGCATAGCGACCGAGGGGTCGATCACTAACAATGTAAACACTACTCGAGCAGCCAGAACACGAAAGTCTGCTCTGCGACGAAAGCGCGACCAGGAGCAAACCCGTTCAGCAGACGACGCTCGTGGGTTGACTGCGCAGGCGTAGTCCGGTCTCTCTCTTGCTTCGTTTACCACACGATAGATGGCGCTTTGCCCTGAGCATTATCAAATTCGGTAATTTTCGTCACATCTCTAATGATGCTACAAAATGTGGATCTGAATATTATTAACAAACCTTTTAGGAAAACTTCGCTTTGAAATGCATTTTACTACTCAGTTACAAAAACCGTTTGTAAATTTTATCTTGATACAGAGTGCAATAGAGGCCCTGTAAAAATATATCAAGGATGCAACACGATACACTTGTACCGCAGTAAAGCTCAGAAGTTACTGAACCACACAAGAAGTACTGAAGATGATATATATATATATATATTTTAAGAATTACAACTTGAGATAAAGGGCACATGGCATTTATTATTCATCGCAGTCAGGGTCACAAAATACATTTCTGACAAGGAGGGCACCATTCCCTAAGAAGTTTTTCTTTCAGCTTCTCTATGTCATCCTTCCATCTTTGGAGGTCTTCTCTCACTTCTTGAGTGCAGCGCTTCTGAGAAATAAAATGCAATTATGGTTTTATAACAATGAGAACACAAATATCAGCGTTCGAACAACTTTTTATTGCTGGTAGTCGTTTTAATTATTGCACTATAATTCTTGTATAATGAAATGCGTGATAAAAAACCCACCCCAAAAGAGGAAATAAAATGTACTTTTTCAAATGAGATTGGGGTACTTGGGAAACCATTTCTTTTAGAACGCGCACAAAGATTATACTTTTAGCTTCTTGACTATTTCAATAAAGATGCCGTGCCACTATTTCGAGAGTTTCACTAAATAGCGCTCAGCATTAATCATTGACGTTCACAACCTACGAAACATGGCTAGGTAATATCTCCCACCCTAGTGTAAAAGCCTTTGTAGGAGACATTTCTTGTGTCCAATAAACACATATGAATCATACACGATATAGAACATATCATAACCATATAAGAAATATATAAGAACTATATAAGATATGTAAGGACACAAAAGAACCATATAAGAAACTTTTCACAAGTTTCTTATATGGTTCTTATATATCTTATATAGTTCTTTAATAGTTCTTATATCGTTCTGATATGGTTTTTTATACGGTCTTTATATGTTCTTAAATATTTTGTATGATTCATATGTGTTTATTGGACAGAAGAAATTTCTCATACAAATAAGATGTTTAATAGGGTAATAACAGTCACAAAAATAAAAAAAAAACAAACAAACAGAGTTCACTTTCTCACGTTACAGACGGAATGAGCGGCCAGACAATCTCGTGCCGATTATACGCCGCCCAACATTCATCCCAGCCGTGTACTTTGGTGGCAAAGCACATTGCACGTGCTAAGCTACAGACGTTGTTAGGGGTCGGCTGTTCGCGTCACTGCTGCGATTTGACTCGAGTCACCACCCGAATACTTGTTCACGCATTGAATGTCATGACACAAAGCCGTTTGCTCCCGCAGTACTCGAGTCCAATCTATGAGCTGCTTTTGAATAATGTTATATAAGATAACCCCACAACTACGACAACGATACGATACCCGTTTCTGCATCATTAGGTTTGGCGAGGGGGAAGCTGGAAGAAAACGCCCACTCGTGTCGGCAAAATTACACAGAAATAAAGACGCTTCTTGGTCAGTGGCATTGCGTGCAACCATGCTAGGATAGCACATGTGCCAGTATGTTTGTGTGAAAGGAAAAAAACGTTTTAACCTAATGTCGTTTCTTTCATGGTGAGTGCGTTAGTTTAGTATAAAGACTTGAGAAAGAATGAAAAACCTAACAGAACACGAACAGCATATAAATAAAAACTATACTTTCTATATTCTGTACTTTTATCGTTTTTTTTCCTTTCGTTCCAAGGTCCTTTAAATGCTGCTATTATTACTTGTTACTGTCGCTAATGTTGCTACCACTGCTAATACCGTTTATTTTAATCCTGCTACTATTTCTGATAAAATACCTTTAGTACTTATATCATTATTTACTCTATTTTATTATCTTAATAAATATTGCAGCAAAGAAACTGGGAGGACCGGTCGTAAATATTAAGCAGAAATTTGCCTCATCACCAGGCTGAAAGACGGACGGTATTGCACGTGGCCATTGCCTCCCCATTCATGTCCACCAGTCATCGTTAAGATGGTTGTCTGCCTTAACGCAACACTAGGTGGCTATAGGAATTTTAGATGGATCGGTAGTTTTCTGTTTCTTCCAGCCTCTTTAGTAGTCGACATAATCATGTGGAGTTGGGTATAATATAAGAGGCGTTTTCGATTTCGTGAAAGAATTGTGAACAATGTTATGTAGTTGTTACACGTTAAAATTATTTTGTGCTACGCACTGTCAGCAGACTGAATATAAGAATATAGCTGATCCTCAGAATATACATAACAAAGATGACCGACTGCGTCTTGCCCAGGGGATTCGATGGAATGACGCATAGTCTTGCAAATGTAAAAAAAAAAGAGAAAAGTTTCGCGTATTTGTTTTGCTCAGAACCAATAGGGAGCCAATAAGTACCACTTGTGTTATGGCTAAACAAAGAGCCATGCTAAAATATCGTTACAAAATCATGGCCTGCCCTTAGTAAAGTAAAAGCAAAAGAAAATATATATTTCTTTTAAATATATTCAACAGATGACTTTTTTATAACGAATAACCGCAAAAAATAAATTGCGAAGGCAGCGAGAACATTTTTTGTGACTTACCATTTGACCGTTCGCACAAACTTTAGGTGGTAACGATTTCGTGACGCCATCAGCGCATCGGTAGGAGCAAGGGGAGCCAATAGTAGGCTTAAAGCCCTGCAATGCATTGAAAGAAAATATCACAGATAAAAATTAAAAGTAAAACTATGTACATCTACAAAAAAAAAAAAAAGAAACGATGGAAAGATGAATGTAAAGGCCTGCCCTCAAGCAGAAAGAAGGAACCCGACTCTCACTTTCCTTCTCACCAACCCTCGAACAACATAAAAGTAGGAAATCACGGTGTTAGAGAGAATAACATAGAGGACGTGTCCTCCGGTTTTCGTCCTCTATGTTACTCTCCTCTAACACCGTAACTTAACCAGCACGCTCCTTTCCACGAGAGAGGAAATCACATCTCGTTTTCTCCTCGCCATTTCCCGAACTTTTTCTTTTTCTGACCTACAGTTTCGTACTTTTTGTGCAAGTTTGTGCAATGAAAGTTTAAAAGTAAATCCGGACAAAAAATACAAAAAAGCGTTTATTTCTCCGTCAGCAGTAGACTCACAAGATTAATCATGATTAAGGCCAGTCGGAAGGCGTGTCCAATTTACGAGAAGCCCATGAGGTTTTCTTGGCGTCCGCGACTCAGGACCGCGGCGTCCAGCGCAGAGAGGGCGCTTCTCAAGGACAGGATGTTGCGGGCAGACGGAGATTCTCCGAGGAGCACTAAAAGTCCAGCAGCTTCACGTTCACTAATCTGCCTTCGCACCTGGGTTAGAGCTTTTAAAGGGAAGCTGAAGCGGTTCTGTACTTGAGTAAAAACGCTTAAATCGTCTTCATTTAGCTTCCAGGATCACAAATATCGACTTTATATTTTTTTTTTTTTAATTTGGTGAACGGAGGTTACAGAAAATCGTTCTCAAAGTACCGCTGAAGTCTTTCCTTCTCGGAGCGTTATGTCATAAAAGGAGTTTCCGGAGTCTCCGCTCTCGCACAACTTCAGCGCCTATCGAAGCTATGCACGCGCACTTGTGTTATTTTCAAAAAAGGCCAGAAAACAACGTCGCGACTGGTATCAGCGCAAGGGAATATACCTGGTAAGCTTGGACTTGTACGCTCTGCCACAACGAGCGACACGCGCTTGGCGGTCGAAAGATGCTTCCATGACGTAACGGCTGGTCGGAGGATTTTTTGTGTTTTCTCGTTTAGTTACATCTTCGGGGAAAACGAACGTGATATTCAGATTCACGCAATAAAAATACTGTAGAAATCACCTCTAACACTTCTTTATTTTTTCAAGACCCTCTTCAGTTTTCTTTTAATGTGTTCGCATTAGTGCCCTGGTACATGCGCTGACCTTCGACTAGTTTGGGCTAACCAAAGTTCGCAACGTCGCCACGGGATGGCGCCACAGCCGCACTGGATATGTAGGCTGGCTAGGAAACACCTGTGAGCGCCGACAGATGGCGGGCTGGGTTCGGGTGTGCTAGAGCTCCTGTATAGGTTCCCTACGGGAGCCAGAGTTGCGCGTTCATCCCCGTAGTGCTGTCTTTCCTGCACGGCATGTTGATGCAGTTCCTCACGTAAAAGCCCATACGCACATTCGCGTTTGAACGCGTTTGAGTGCGTTGCGGCGTCCTTGCCGCCAGGAGCGGCCGCTTGCGGAGCGACGCGCGCCTTCCCGCAACGCTCCGTAGCGCGACGCAAGCGAGTAAAGACTCGCTCAACTTTCCGAAGCGTTGCGGTGCGTTCGACCAATCAGAAGCCGAGAGAGGAAAGAAGGGTGGCGTGTTCGCTCGCCCCACTCAGGTGCGCATCCACAATTGGCAATCTCTTCGTCTCCCATCTTATTCACAACGCTCAAGAAGAAGAAGCTCGCCCCACTCGGCCGACTCGGCGAGACGTATCCGGTTCTCCGCCTGCAGAACTTGCTTTTTCATTTTAGGGAGCGGTGGGAAGTGTATTTTCCAAGGCTGCGATAGTTCAAGCTTGACAAAACGTCGGGGAAGCCAGCGGGATTGTCCCAAGATCGAACACTTCGACGCTGTCGCTGTGCGCCGCCATGTTGCCTTGGTTTTCGCTTACTATTGGTGAGCCGCTAGCGACGATGGCGCGTTCTTATTGGCTCTTGCCTCCGGTTGACTGCGTGTCAACGGAACTGTGCGTACAAGTTTGGCGCAAGCGCTCTTCGCAACGCAACGCGTCCGCTTGCCGCTACGGAACGTACCGCGCTCAAACGCGAATGTGCGTATGGGCCTTAACTGGTTTCGGCGAATAGCGGCGCCGCGCATTCGAGGCGCGCGGCGCACTCCAAAGCAGGGGAACGTACGCCGGGGCGCGGGCAACGTCTGCTTTCCCGCACAACTTTTGATCCGGCTCCTCACGTGATCGGATCTCGGCGAATAGCGGAGCGGCGGCACGTGGAAAAGAGACGCGCAACTCTGACTCCCTACGGGAGCCTATACAGGAACTCTAGGGTGCGCTCTTTGGACGCCCTCGGAAGCTCCTGCCGCCGGCTTTGAAGACGTGTGGACGGACATGGGCTGCGTTTCGGTTCCTTGTAATCCGTCGTTGAAATTGGTCCACGGACGTTGTCAATTCGCTCAAAGCAGCCGACTCTCACAATGGGCCAGCCGCGCCTCGTGCCACAGTGTCGACTGGCCAACGGAAAAATCTGGGAGTGTCGTTCTATCGTTCTACAGCCAACGTGACAAACGGCGAGCTGCCGTAGCGATCGCGGGGCTTCCTCGTTTCTGATGTAGTGGCGGTTGTGGAAACAAATAATGTGAATTTTGGTTTAACGTCTGTCAAGCGCATGGAGAGGAGAAGAGGAGAGGAGAAGAGCGCGCGCTCAGCTTTAATCAGCACTCAAAAGGGGAGATGGCAAGCGTGTTCGTACCTTTGACTGCACTGCCAAGAAAGGTTGTGTCCGAGTATAGTGCATCAACGATAGTTGTGAAGAAGCAGGAAACTCGCTCATATCGGAGAATAAAAAAACAAAAAACAAAACAAAAAAAACTCCTGCTGCTATGTTCTCGACGGTGCAATATAATTCTGTGAGCACATTTGGAATGTACTCAGCAGCACACTCTCATCCCCAACTGAAAATGCATATTGCAGCGTTTATCATGGTACAAAATGCATTAAAATATGTGTTGTTGCCGTTCTGCCGCGATTGTGCCTGGAAAGTAACGCGACCGATGAATCGATTGATTAGTGGGTGCCGATTAATCGGGCTAAAATTTTAATCGATGCCCTGCCATCATGACAACTGTTCTCCCCACTCCCAGAGATAATCCGGGACGAGTCCTTCTCAGTCATCGCCAAATATAGCTGTTGGGGTTGGGATGGAGTACGAACCAGTCGCGACCGCTACTTTGCCTTGATGTTTTGAGAAAAAAAAAAGATATCCTCTTAAAACGTGTTTCAAAACGAGGTTGTCTCGGATTCCGCCCGATTGTCAAGATGCGAATGTGTTCGACACTGCTGGGCTGTGTTATTTGATATCTTTATCTAAAAAATTATTTTCGAATAACGCTGCACCGTGTGGTACGTTCAATCATATAGGTACAATATCTGCGGAAAGCAAGTCGTCTGCTTCTTGCACAAGAGTTGCGGTGACTTCAGAACGATGCCGAGCTCTGATTGGCTTTGATTGAAAGAAAAGGGGGTAGACATCAATGCTAGATGCCTTGAGGTTTACCTACTATTTTTGTTTTTTATCAGCCAATAAGATCCGGACGTTTTGACATCATCGCAACACCTACGCAAGGAGCAGACAAATTTGTGCTCCGCATTGTTCGAATGCTGACACTTGCTAAATTTTGTGTACGAGTGCTGTCGTTTAGGTCGTTATTCACGTTATTTTCCGGCGAGAAATAGGCGTGGCCTTCGGCTATCTTCTCTCGCAAATTATTTTCCAAAGCTAAACGCTTTGTCGATAGATATTGGCTGGGCGGGCGGCGATGTTAAACCTCATCGTAAAATAAACAAACATTCCTGTAGCATTCGCTCATGTACCCTAAAAACTATTTTACAGCTTTTAATTTAGTACAGTACTTTCTGAATATGGTCGGAGAAATATATACAGAATCATACGCAAAAAAAAAAGTAGCAGAAAAAGACGAGAATTTAGCTGGTAGTAATATCTGATATCGCACCTAAGCAAGCTGCGCCTGTCAAAATCAACAGCAGTTAAAGTAAACAGGGATGCCGGTGAGAGACTAGCCTCAAACCCATGGTGAATGGGCTCGAGAACGGTTCTTTTCTTTTTTTTTTTTTGTGACCGAGCGTTTCTTGGAGAGGTGCTACACCACCAGCATGCGGCCCTGACGTCACACAGCTGCGGTGGCGCTGCTGCTCACGCAGCGCATAAGCAGACGTGTAACTTGACGCAGGTATGGTTCCTGCGCGTCCGCCGTGCCCACACCACGGGCGCACGTATTCGCCAGCAGTGTGCTGGTGAAAGCTCTTTAGAAACAAGTTAGCATTTGTCCAGACCAGGCGTAGGCACTGCGCGGGTGCAGGAACCAGATCCATGTCAGTGATATGTCTACGGATGTGCAGCAGCGCCACCACAGCTGCGTGACGTCAGAGCCGCTTGTTGGTGTGTATATGGGAAACGGCTATTAGTGTGCGAGTTGACCAGTAACGTTGGCTATTGTGAAGCGCGCTGTAGAGTTTTCTGGGAATGCGCGAGGAGTTGAATAACCATGGCTATAGCCTTCTCTACACTGACAAAGCCTAGCAGATCGTCACGTGACGCATACGCCGAAAGCGAAAAGGTAGAGCGGCAGACAAGAGTCATGTAACGGGCGCCCCGCTGCGGCGAGACACCGAAACACACTTGTCCCGTGAGATGGAAAGCCCGCTCGTGCTTCTCGCGTTCCTCGGCCTACCGCTTCTCTTCTCGTCGGGTTTGAAAACCATGTTTCGGGTCCTCGCCACTGCAAAAGCTGTGCGCTGAATACCAGACTCCCCGAGAAATGCACTGTGTTACAAGATCCTCGAGCTCTAAATCTGCGACCGGGCACTCTATGGCTCCGTCATCAAACTGCCAGGCATTGTGAGTATAGAGGTGGTTATGTCATGGCATATGTGAAAATATGCTAGTGAAAGAACAAGCGTGACCTCAGCGAAAAGAAACGAATGAGCACCAGAAACCCCAAGTACTCGTTCGTGCTAAAAATTGTAACATAGTTTTGCACCAAAAGAAAATCCAAAATAAAACTTTTTAAGATTTTCCAGTCCAGGAGTCTTAACCTCTTAAATACCTACCGCTTTCGAGCTTGTCAAACTACTCGCTTCACCTGACACCTGTAGAAATGACGATATATAAAAAGCGCCGTGTATTTTCACCTAATGTGCCCCTATGTTTAAGCGATGTGTCACGAAGTTGGTGACATTGTTAATGTTTTCTAATATATTACGGGATTTCATGTCAAACCCAGGTTTTTAGTAAAACACTGTCTTAAATTATTAGTCTTCGCATTACCAAAAAAAAAAAAAACACTAAAATATCGCTTCGGATTATCTAAGAATGTACCATGTGTATTTTATTGTTCGCAAGACTTACATTTTGTCCATTTAATTTGCAAGAAATTTCTCCGGCACTAGCAATAAGAAGGAAGCAGGAAGAATCACCAGTAGCCTTGCGATAACGCTCGCCCTCTGAAAAAAAAAAGAAGATATTATGAAGGTAAAGCTAGGCAAGAATATTATAGTGAGTTTTAGTATTTCGAATAGTTGCAAGCGCAAGCACTGCGTGTTTGCGTTAACATTGCGTGAAAAGCTGGTACCTTTCTTTCTAGGATTGTAGGCACAAGTTCGTCAAATTAAATTTGATTTATGTTTTACTACTGTCAATGATTTGTATTAGTGACAATAATTATTTTAGGTAATCCAACAAAAAATTTTAAAGGCAGATTTGCTAATTGGGCTCTCTGCAATCTGCACAAAACACCTGATGATATCAATAAATATCATCATCCCTGTTAATATCTAGCACTAAGAATTCTGAGCATTTTTAACAACTGGTTGTTTAACCTTCTGTACAGTTTCGAAAACCACAATACCCCGGGGGATCGCGACCACTTCATTTGCGACATCAGGGTAATTCAATTTCTTGAATCCATGAAATAGACGAAAGATTAGCAGTTCAACAGTGTACCGTGTGTGAGACTCTTAAATGGTATGCGATGCACTGACTTCATTTTGGTCATATGTATCTTAACACTACTTCTTACAACCTCGTCGGACACTTGATGTTACAAAGCATTGCTTGAAATATCAAGCGACGTTCAGAGCGCAGCGGTGGCGTCCAATCGCGAGTGTTTCTTAAAGAAATAAGACTGGCAAACTATTTCGAGAAATTAGAAAGAAAATATTATATTTGTTAAAGGTCTATATCACTAATACGACTTACCCACTTGAAACGCCGGTAGAATAAGCACCAAGGTAAAAAGTACGAGTAGCATGTTGCTTAGATTGAAATATATAATCACAGTACAACGGGAGCGTACACCTAAAAGATTAATAATAGCATAAAATAAATATTGCCTCTAAATCGACAACATATTTTTTTTAATGTAGAGGCAACGTGTTTAAAGGATAGCTCCTGCGAAACATAAATGGTAATCGATTAAAAAAAAAAAAAACATTCTGCGTGTACTAAATATTTACCCCTGCATAAGTCTATGAAATATCTCAACAAGATATTTATTTTCTTTTGAGAAAACAAATTTTTAAGTTTACGCGTCCGAATCACTAGCTGCCGCTATACTTGCCACACTGAGTAGTGGTAACATTGATAGTGACGTCAACTGTGGTATCCAAGAGTAGACCCTTCCTCTTAGTTGTGCGTTCTAGCAACTGAAAGTGTGCGACAAGGCAGTCGCACCTCGGTACAGCTCCTCGCAAAAGCATTTTGCATTGAACGCGACCAGACTGGCATAGACATTCTCTGTAGCAACCAGCCTAAGTCTCAAAGGTTAGCTTACCTTAGCACAGCGATACGTTCAGGGCCGTACACAGCCCTAACCTTTTTTACGCGAGACCTCGAACCTAAGAGCACAGATCCCCTCCATGCGCCGGAAATACTGTCGTGATCATCACAAGTCCAGCACGTCTACTCAATCCGCAGGCAAGTGAAGAACAATTTGGTATTAAGAGGAGCAAAAACTATTTCTCACGTAAATTTTATCGATTACTGTTTCTGATGAACGTCGTCTCGTAGTGATTTGCAGACCACCGCGAACACGAACGCTTTGCAGGGGCATATTCCAGAGCAGATAACAGAAAAACATGGCGTCGTGTTGCCTCCATTGCCCCTTACAACTGCGGTACACACGATTGAATCCGAGTTCTGAGCAACTCCTGCTGGTTGAGTGAAGTGAAAAACCACACAGAGAATGCTGGACGCGGGTAGGTTTTCGAATTTCAGGTTGTCACCCCTTCCCTCCTGAGCGAGATAGAGAAACACGGCCGCAGGAAGGCGCAGACGAGGGGAAGACGAGGCGGGTAGAGGTCCGAGCGGGAACAGCCTCACTAAACGCGGACGCTGATATTGGTGGCGCTGCCAACCACTGGCTTCCCGTATGGCTTCCCGCGCCCCGTCTAGGTGAGGAACGCTCTCATTAATGAGCTCCTGTTAGATTTGCGTGCTGTATCTGGTATGCGATGGACAGAAAGGGGAAAGGGGGGGGGGGATTGACGATCTGCTGGGTGTACAACAATACCGCGAAGAAATGCAGCAGAGTGATATATCACCGGTTTCCGACGGACAAGTGTATGAGATGGAAGGGGGCATGGCCAGTGCGACGCGAAAGCAGGCTCTGAGCGTTCGCGTCGTGCTAGCAAACAGTTCGGACCGGGTTAGCAAATAAAACCTTCGATACCTTTCTGCTCTCGAAGCGGCACCTCGGTCCACAGTGGTGGACCTGCAGGTGCCGCTTCCAAAAACCTATATGCAAAAAGAAAAAAAAAATGTATTTTTTAAACAGCCTGAATGTGAAAAGTACGTCCTAAAATAAATTTCCAACGAAAAAACAACTTTAGACATATTATTGTAAGGGTGCAGGCGAGCTGGTGAATGTTAACCATGTTGAATAGACCTGAGACCGGGGCAGAAAGGAACATATAAGTCGAAGGAACAGAAAGGAACAGGACGACGTCTCAATTTAAAAAGAAAATTTATAAGTAACTTTTAAAGCCCACAGGAAGCTCCCGACAGAGCGCAAGCACCATGCGACTACAGTGGCCAGTCACGTGGCTCTAGTACTCCCTTTTCCCCGGACTTCCGCGGACGCCAACTACAAATTCGTTTCTCGCCGTGAATAGAGCTCTAAAATATTTTTCTTTCGTTGTAAATTTGTTTTGTCAAATCCTCTTTTTATTTGTTATCCAGGCTGTTTGTTTTGTTTTGTTTTTTGTGCATATGTTTTAAGATGGTTGGGGTGCAATATATGGAGGCGATGACGGCAAATGAAATGCGAACGGCGAATAGACTAAAATATCGTGTTGAAACATTCGCCGGTCATTGCTTAACTCAGAATAGCTTCACGAAGCTTAGTCCATTGTTTTCCATGGACGATCGCGACGGCTTCTGACGCTGGGCGAGGCAGGCTCAAGCTTCCCTTATTTTCTGATGTTTGTAGAATCTTTTGTCAAGGCAGGATGGCAGATTAAGGCAGAAAAAAGAGCGAAACATTTTTGTAATATGTTAATAAGAAGATTTTTGAGAATGTCAACCGGAATATTGAATAAACATTTTTTTTTAAGCCGGGCAGAAACCAAAGAAATATTAAGGTTGGACTAGCAAAATAAACAGACAAAAATTTGGTTTGCAACGTGTATTTCTCAATGCTTTATCATACTTCTCTCGCAAATATATATATATATATATATTTTCTTTTTTTTTCTTTTCAAGTGGCACGTTGTAACATAGGTTCAACAAGACAGAACCAGACAGAACCAGACATGTACACGTTACCGCCAAAAAGTACCTCCCTACCGTTACCCGTTACTCGGTCAAAAGTAACTAAATACGTTACTCATTACAGATTCTCAAAAGCAACGCGTTACTTTACCTCAAAAGAAGCGAGTTACTTTTCTCGTTACTTTGATGTCCAAATATACAACTGCTTTCATGGGTCATTGTTTTATATTCAGTAGTCGTTTCACGTAAGTAGCAGCGTCTCGAAGTTTTCATCAGTTATGTTTCCCCGCTTCCTGGACAATAGATTTCCGGTGACGCTGAAGAGTAGTTCTACGAACGTGCTCGAAGGAACGGCATTGTTGTGGTTCAGGAAGAACTGGTGAATCTGGTACTCTCCTTTCACTTTTGTTCTCTGTGCTTGTAAAGTTCGAAGTTGACTATGGGTTCCGTGCCTTCCCGCGTTGGAAACCTCCGGGTTTACATTCGGTCTGTGTACGATTCTAGAAGGTTCAACCAACCAACCTTATTTTGTTCGCTGGGTGATGAACATACCCAGCTGTAGAGTTCAGCAATAAACGCTGCAATAGGCTCACACTGTTTAGTTGTTTTTCGGGTTGCTCACTTGCCCTTGTCGCAATAAACGGATACTCAGGTTAGAATTAAGACGAGGCTGTTTAAATGTTGTTTTACATGTTACTCCTCAAAAGTAACGAAATACCATTACTTGTTACTTGGTCTTAAAATTAACTTAGTACGTTACTCCTTCCTTTTTGAAAAGGTAACTAAATGCGTTACTTGTTACTGAAAAAGTAACTAGGTATAAATCACTCGTTATTAGTAACGCTTTAGGTGCATGTCTGGACAAAACACCCGAAAAAGCAGGGACAAAAAGAAACAAAGTCTGAAATGTCTCAAGTTTGTGTCGGCTTTTTTACCTGCAGTGTAAGGGTTTTTATCACGAACAAATATACACCAGCTCGTTTGCGCACTTCCATTCAGTTAATTAACCTAGGTTGACTTTCTATACCCTCAGATATCTTAGCGAACCCCCTGAAAAGATATGGAGCGTGAGTACGCAATCGTGATTGCTAATTTAAAGACTTAATTAGTGTTTTTAATCGCTGAAAACTCAAAATACCCCCAAAACGGCAGGAATGACATGACGACGTAGCTTAACAATCCAACCTACAGCAATCCGTAATTCCAACAAAGGGTGTTATGGATTCAGTTTCACGGAACGGTATTGCGACGAAACTATTACAAAAGCGTTTCAATTTCGAGGAAAACTTACGTAAGGCTTTCTTGCTTCAAGACTCTTGAAATGGCGATTGCTAGTCTGAGGTGTGGAAAGTTTGCTGGCATATTTATATCCCATGTTGTAGGCGTGTTCATCACAATGTGCGGTTCCATTAGAATTTTCTCGCCAATGGTAGCTCTGGAAGCAGGTGGGAGGAGACAAAAACTGCACATGTGAACCTAACCATTACACTTGATTCGCAGAGCATCGTCTCGCGCATAAAAAAAAATATATAAAAAAATGTTTGCCTAAAAAAATTCTACTGCAGTTTGCACTTGCCTGAAGTTCTTCAGCCGTGTTTAGTCCTTCGAATATTTTTCAGAACAAGAGTATGATACACCTCTCAAACACTATATTCTACGCTGCAGCGCTTTGTCTTACTGAACCGCTCGTTATCGCCATTAAGGTCCAGGGTGGTCTTCAAGATAAAGCAGGGCAGTGTGGTTTGTTTCACTTCGAGTCCCACTAAAGCCTACCTTAAGATATGGTCGTAAGGTCGGCTGTGGTCGCCGAAAGTGCATTGTCATGGCGCTTATCGTTCTTACGGGTTTATTACAACCCGCAAATCCAATCACGCAGAGTGAATGCGCCGCAATCTATGCGCTTTCTTTTGTGCGTGATTGCGTTAGCCGCTGATGGCAAACCCAGGAAAATAACGAGATCAGTAATCATGCAATTTTGGCTTCGCTCGATTGACTCCATCGATAGTGAGTTACACAATGTCAGACAGTTTTGAGCGGCTGCCCCAAGGCCCCAAGCAATAAATCGAGCATGATTTGGAAGGGAAAGAATCTGAGTTGGCTAGGAATGGTGTTTGCTCTACCAGGTAAAAATCATTTGTTTCACCTACGTAGCGAGGAAGCTGTGCCGAAATTATTTTCGTGAAGGCCTGCTGTCTAGGTTCGTAAACGTTTGGTTTAGCTCTGGGAAAGAAATGCTACGTTTCTTGATATATATGCGAAATATGCAGTGTCCGTGTAGTTCAGAAGCAATTGTAAAGTTATTGCCGGTAGGAATTGTGTCGAACTAAAATTGAAGAAGAATACTGTTGAAGGGTTACGTCTGATGAGGTGCTGTATCTAGACGTACTAGACCCCTTAAAACCATTTGCAGGTTTGCTGAGTTATCAGACGCGCAGAACTTAGGCACCAACTTAGAAAGCTCATGGTTTGATTCCCATCAAAACCAGGTTCTATCATTAATTGTTATTTCTCTTTTTACAATACTTTTATGATGCACTCTCGAAATTTTTACACTATTCTTTTTTTAAACACGTTTTTTGGCTTATTCTTCGTCGATCCTTCACCAACATAACGCCGACGCCTTGAAAGACTCCAAAGAAGGATTGTCGGAATGCATATCTTTTACGGATGTTTTAGGATTAAAAAAGAAGAAAGGAGGCCAGTAAATTGCCTTTCTTGAAGGAAACAACGTGTCAGCAAGAACGAAAACAATTGCCTCTTTCTTGCTGATAGGTGTTCTTCACCAATGCAAATCCCACAGGCGCCCACAATGTCAGTTATTGGTTTGACGATATTAGGCTTAGGTGGACGTCGGCTCGTATAGAAATTAACATTTTCTTAATCATCTTTCGATCCAGGCTACGTAATGATATCAAACTTTCGTGTTTTATCCCAACCCCTTGCGTCACAACCTCACGAAGTTTGAGCTTTGTGGGATGCGTAGTTTACTTACCTGGGCCGAAAAGCACCGTTCTCTTTTTTTCAGGAACACCCTGTATATGTAAGAAGGCCGGCGTTCCCTTTTCCGTAACATTATTTATTGCAGCCATTGACGATACAGTGCTCGGGTATTATGAGAGACAAGGTGACCAACGAACGATGCTGTTCGTGTTTTCGCAGCAGCATAGAACAGTGTAAGCTTAGAAACGGCTTCACGCCCATTTGCTTTCAGGCGAGGGGTGTTGTCAATCATCTTTCAAAAGGGGTTGCGTTTCAGGCGGAGAGGGTGTTGGCATGCATATTTTGCCAAACAGGCAGGTGGGTCCCCGCGGGAAATTGAAAACTTTCTGCCTGCACCCAACCGTGTGGTCTTGCATTTTCGCTCTTAGACCTAGCAAGCGCCTATGCCCCAGTTTTTCACTATTACCTCCCAATTTTAATTGGGCGCTTACATGTAATTTGACAGGCTTTGTGATAAGTTTACACTGCTTTCTCTGTGTTAAGAAAGAAGGAATTGAGTCACTTCCAGGATGTCGTACGAGCCAACCCGAGAGTACAGTCATGCAGATACGAAAAAGCTCCACGCGAGCAGTCGTTTTTTTTTTTTTTTTTTTGAGCGTTTGATTGTTTTATTGAAAAACACAGTTTAACTTTTTGCTATTTTGATTATCGAAATCTATCTGAATTCTATCCGGATTTCAAATTTTAATAAAGTATTTCTTTTGTCAGCAATCTGGATTTCATATTTCCATATGCAATTGTCCCGTTCCATTGTCCAGAGAGTGAAAAGTTATAGTGGGTTTTTTGGGTTGGGCGGTGGCTTACGTTCGAACTAGCGCTGACGTCCGAACTCGTCCATGTGGAGCAGTTAGGGAGGAGCCCATCAACACGAACTGCCATTGTCATCTGCCGTGTCGAGAGTCCTCTCGCCCTTTCAATAAGACCGCTGTGACACAGGCGCAGATGATAACGGCAGTTCGCGTTGATAGGCTCCCCCCTATCTGCTCCACACGAACGAGTCCTGACGTCAGAGCTAGTTCGAACGTAAGCCTCTTTAGAACGCAAGCGCTCTTTAGAAAAAAAACGCCCGCTCGCGTAGAGCTATTTAGTATCTGCTTGACTTTACATCACAACGGCCCACAATTCCCCGCGCTGCGCGGTGCCATGGTGGACTAACTAGAGACCTTGTGGGATTTTCCGAGAATGTCTGTTATCTGAGTTAGTACAGTGATTGTCGGTACCTGTGAGCAACGCCGAAGCATGATTCATATCAAGGGACTTCAGCTGATTGGCCAGGAGAAGATAGATTTTAGTATCCATAAGGTACAGACGATTGGGGAAAAAATGAGAAGAAACACTTCCGCGTAGAATGTACGAATTGATAGGCAAGAGCGACAGCTAATTAGTTTGAGTGTCTCAATCGTAGAAGACATATAACTAACTGATTGGAATGAAGCAAATATGAATTTCGCAGTTCTGTTAATAATCACGCTTTTTTCCCACCCGAGTGGGAATAATTTTTCTGCGAAGTCCGGCACTTTTTTGCACTTCTTTCCGTGCACGTCATTCACGTGTCGGGATGGAAGTGGCCATGTGGATGCTTACAATGAATCATGAGCAAAGGCGCTATTTACAAACAAGCTCGTGTTCGCACGCCGGACGTGGCCACTGCGCGTGCGCAGAAACAAGATCAGCGGAAGCGTCTGCGCATGCGCCGTATACCAACAGCAGCGCCACCGCAGCGGCGTGACGTCAGATCCACTCTCAACTACGGCTATTGAGGAGTGACTTTCCTTAGATCAAGGGAGCGCGGAGGGCAAGAGTACAGTAAAGCGGAGACCAATGACGTGCTGACGGAACATTGGAGGGGGAAATGGCACATATCATAATTGTGTTGTGTGCATGTTTATACAGTCGCAAGTTAGTCATCCCCAATGGGCGTCTGGTGCCTCAGCTGTAGATGAGAAATTCAGCCAGTGCAGTACAAACGTCAGCCTGGGGTCTTTAGCGTGTACCACGCAGTAGTGACGCACACCGGTACGATGCTCCTCAAGATCGAAACGGGCAGGGGTGGGAATTGAACCCGGGATACCAGGGTTCGAAGGAGGGCGGGGACCTGCTATATTCGCCGTGCTCGCTGCTTCATCGCATGTTTTAAAATCGGAAATATCTCTGTTCCAGTGCATTCTTTATTAGACATATTTATACTTTTTTCATAAATCACTAACAACAAGCTCGAATTTACAAAACGCGTCAAGGTAAGCAAGAACAGCTGTATTTTGATTTTGCTCTGAGGTTGTCGTCCATCCTCCTCCTCCTCTGGGTTGAGGATGAGAGATTCATCCTCAACCGCTTGCAGGTTGATGATGAATAATGAACTGAAAAAAAAGGTTTAACCGGGGAACATGTACAAGAGACCAAAAGGGAGAACAAACGCCGAGAAACCAGCAGCGAGCGACGTTGCGTCGGCGTGAAAGCTGGCTTGCGCGAGAGCGAACGAGTCGGCGAAACCGCGGTCGACTCCTCCTCTACTACACGCGGTCGCCCGAATATTTGACCCAGAAGGTTCGGGAGTGATCTAGGGAGAGACTGACTAATCAAGGTCATTTTGCCTTTTTTTATCTTTTTACAGTCGGGGTAAGAATACACCCGAGCTAAGAATAAACAAGAGCCGCTGACTTCCCTGAACTAAAAATTTCAAGTCTACGAAATCTCGCAGTGAACCTGATAGAAGAGTTCGCTACATCACTATGTAGTGAACTCTTCACTCTTCGGCGTCGGCGTAACCGCGCGGTGCATTATGGGTAAATTTCCCCACTAAATTTAGCGGAAACTTTTCCCCGCTAAATTTAGCGGGAAATGTTTCTCGCTGTTTGTTTCTGCCAAAGTCCGTCACTTTTTTGCGCTTCTCTCCGTGCACGTAATTCACGTGTCGAGATGGAAGTGGCCATGGGGATGCTTACAATGAATCATGAGCCAAGGCGCTATTTACCAACAAGCTCGTGTTCGCACGCCGGACGTGGCTACTGCGCGTGCGCAAAAACAAGATCAGCGGAAGCGTCTGCGCATACGCCGTGCACCGACAGCAGCGCCACCGCAGCGGCGTGACGTCAGAGCCACTCTCAGCTACGGCTATTGAGGAGTGACTTTCCTCAGATCAAGGGAGCGCGGAGGGCCAGAGTGCAGTAATGCGGAGTCCTATGGCATGCAGATGGAACATAGGAGGCGGAAATGGCCATGATGTCACATATCATAATTGTGTTGTGTGCATGTTTATACAGTCGCAAGTTAGTCATCCCCAATGGGCGTATGGTGCCTAAGTTGTAGATGAGAAATTCAGCCAGTGCAGTACAACCGCCAAACTGAGGTCTTTAGCGTGTACCACACAGTAGTGACGCACGCTGGTACGAGGCTCATCAATATCGAAACGACGCAGGGGTTGAGATTGAACCCGGGATACCTGGGTTCGAAGAAGGGCGGGGGGGGGGGGGGGGGGGGGGGGGGCGGATTTAGCCTGTCCCATTCTTCTCTATTTTTCAAAATCCAGCCGAATCTATAATGTACGCACGCATTCGCTCCGAGCTGCGGTGCGCTAACACAGTCGGCCACCGATTCCCCCTTGTCAACGTTACTAAACCACTCAGTTGGGAAACTCGCCCTTTAAACCTGGGCCGCTGGCGTCCACCGAGACCGAGCTATTACGACAGCAGCGCCACCCATTAGCGACGAGTTGAAACATGAAAGTTGCTTTATATGGATAAATTGTTTATTGAAGACCATCCCTCAATACATTCACTTTTTTCCTACGGAAAGCTTAAACCGAGAACACTCGCCAGCACGGCAGAGACTTAAAAATACACAGCAGGCACGTTAAAAGACGAAAATAGAGCGAAAAAGAAAGAGAAACACACCGAGGGGAGGTGGCAAGCGATCACAATACGACATTATACATTTTTTTAAGAAAAATATAACACTTAACACTCGAAACATCAGAAAGAAAGAAACACTGATGGAGTGCAACTGCCCCGATGTTACCTCCCATTGCCCCAGTGTAACTCACAAAGGTTCATCACAATACAACAATATGCAAGTATTTAAAAAAAACAGAAAGGTAACGTTAAACGTTTTAGGAGAACAGCACCAGGAATAAACACAACAGCAGCTCAACTGCTCACAGTGGTACGTCAGATGCTACTAAGTTAGCAGTACGCCACACATGGAACTAGGGGGTGCGCCGTCATGCTCACTGCGTCCCCCGCATAAAATGATAGTGCCAGCGGAGTGTACCTCTTGCCACAAGCAGGCCTAGGTATGATGCGTCTCGACGCGAAAGGCCCAGCGACACCAAAATGTCAGCCGATTTTGGGCACACGATACCCCTTTCGGTAGCTGTTAGGGCATAGACGCCAACTCTCCTTACCGAGAAATCTCTTTTGATCGCCTCAATGAATTCGGGCCTCGAGTACTTCCTAACCTTTTCGGCATTTAGTGAGTTTAGGGGCTTGTATTCGCCAATCACTTGAGCATCCACAATCATTGCTTTCTCCCCCTGAACTAACACCAGGTCTGGCTTTAGAGTCTCATTGCCAAACCTGACCCTTGGTTCTTCGGTCATCTAAAGGACTCCGACTGTAACTTCGACATAAGCCAGGAGACCATACAGTTGTGTCTTTTGAGGCGTGCTGAGTAGGTGCAGGGACATATCTGGGACAGTGTGAGTGTGGGTTTCTGGAGCCGCACACCCAGCTCGACATCTACGGTCTTTGTTTTGCCCCAGTGGCATCACAAGGGGGTGCGGGGGGGGGGGGGGGGGGGCGGACCGCCCCGGGTGCAGCGCTCCGGGCCACGAGAGGGGGAGGGGGGTGCGGTGGGGGACGAGCGGGGGGGGGGGGGGAGGTGTTCCCGCGGGTCACCGCCCCGGGTGCCGCAGACCCTAGTGACGCCACTGTTTTGCCCCCGGGCAACTCTAGCCTTAGTCGGGAGAGCATGGATCCTGAGTTTAGTCAGGTCCACATATTGCCTTCCAGACAAGAATTTCGGAGTGTCTCTGACCCACAGTGCTTTTGCCGCAGTTCTTGCTTCACGCAAACCACGACCATCCACCATGCCCTCGAGAGCACTCCTCCAGAAGTCTCTCTCCTGGACTCTTGTTCTGATAAGCATTTCCCTAAACTTGGTGTTTCTTTCAGCCTTCTCCACCATTTCCCTCCAAGTCTCCAACTCGACCATGTGCTCTAGCATGGAGTCACTTTTCTCCTCCATATTAAGCAGTCGACGATAGCGGATACGGGGGATCATCGTTGTCATACAGTGAACCCCGAGCCCACCATCATCGACTGCCGAGTAAAATAATGTTAGGGCGGTATCATTGGAGAGGTGGAGGAAGTCCCTAACTGCTGCACGAATTTTCCTATTCATATTGAGGAGGAAAACCCTTGACGGTGAACAGATTACAAGTTGATATAGGAGGCGAGGAATTACGTAGAATATCAGGATGTTAAGTTTTTGTTGCGGTTTCATGGGGGCCTTACCTAAACGGCCTAACATTCCCGTTAAGTCTGCATCGTCACAGCTCACGGTGCCAAGAGCATCCATTCTTCCTCCGAGATACGCCCAGGAGTCACTGATTCCGATGATGGGAAGCTCGTGTCCCTGAGCTGTAAAGTGAATGGGAACCACCTTCACTCTTCTGTTTTTCCATCCCCCAGCATACTGAGTGTTGCCGATTTGTCAATATTAATGCTGAACCCTCTTTTCCCCAGAAAAACCGCAAAAGCCTCCAGCAAGTACTGAAGGCCCTGTTGTGTCTCCGCAAGAATCACAAGGTCATCGGCAAAGGCCAGGGCCACACACTTTCCGTCCCCCAGCCTGACACCAAACTCCTCGGGTATTCTCGCGAGGAACTCGTCCAGGACTGTATTAAAGAGGAGAGGTGACAAGGGATCGCCTTGCCGCACCCCCCTCCCCGGCCGCACAGTCCTCGAGACTCCATTGTGTGTGAGTGTTGTTGTCGAGTTGTTGTAGAACCACGTAAGGTAGTTCACCACCGTGGCGCCAACTAGGTCGTGTCTGGAGAGTGCGCTGATGATAGTGCTGTGCGTTACACTATCAAACGCCTTCCGCAGGTCCATGTTCGCTAGGAACAGACTACGTCCCTTCTTGCGTGACGTCTTGAGGAGCGTGCTCAGGAGAAAGATATTTACGAAACATCCATCCGTTGCCTTAAATGTTCTTTGTTATGTCTGGAGCACCATCACCCGCGGCAGTCGTTGGTCCAATATCTTGTGGAAAACCCTCTTAAGGAGGGACCCTATCGTGATAGGACGGAAGTTTGCGGATCTGTGTCATTATCTTTCTTTGGTATAAATACCGTACGGGCCACAGCTAGATTAATTGGGACTCGTTCCCACCAGAAGAAGAGATTGTACACTTTGGCCAGGAATGTTAGTGGTAGCGCCTTAAGTTCTTTCATTGTAAGGCCATCTGCACCTGGGGCCGTGGCATGTCCGGGCAGAGCATCCTTTGCTTCTGCCGTCGTTACGGGTTGCACTGTAATATTGTGTAGCTCGGTGGCAGGCCCTCCATTCTTTGAGCTCTCAGTCTCCCCCTCATTCATGATATCATAGTGCACCCGCATCCACCTTACTTTCTTTCTGTCCATCAAAACTTCTACCAGCACAGACCTTCCTACTCTTACCGTAGAGATCCCGCAGCTCTCTGTATTCTTTTCTACGGGCCTGCCGATTGCTTAGTTTCTCAGGAGTTCTGTCTCTGATACCACTTTGCGTCGTTTGTTGGCCCCTCACCCGCACTCGGTCAAGCTCTGTGGCAAACGGGTTTCTTTTCAGTGCTAGTCTGATAACATGGTTGATTTCCTTTTCTTTTTAGAGCGCAGCTCTTAGGCGCCCGTTTCCGGCTTGAGCGGCGTCGCCGTCGCCGTCGCCGTCGGCGTAACCGCGCGGTGCATGATGGGTAAATTTCCCCGGTAAATTTAGCGAAAAATTTTCCCCGCTAAATCTAGCGGAAAATTTCCTCCGCCTCCACCCCTCGAGGTCACGTGACCCCCAGGTCACGTGAACACCCTCCCCCCCCCCCCCCACCGTGCCTTCCCCTCCTCCTCAAGAGCTGTGCTCTAATTCGGCGTTACAGGGAGTTGTAAACGGCTTTCATTTTTTTTTTTATGTGCCCGAAGCCTGGTTGTTGTGCAGCCACTCTTCGAGCTCTTGTTTTCCGCAGAACAAGCTCATATCCTCTGTGTCATCCCTTGAGAATTATTCAATTCGTTGATCCTGTTGATCATTTGTACTCTTTTTGAGTTGGTTGTGATCCGATGGATCACGACTCGATGAATCATCTGGTACCTCTTGGGGCTGTTCGTCAACAGTGACCAGATCCAGCTTCTCAATTTTGATTATTCTATCTTCCGTTAAAGAGGACAGCGAATCGCCCACCGGGCGATCCCTTCTCCTGGCTGTTGCTGCTGGCCTGTCTATCGGGGCAAAGCCGCCGGCTCTGTCACGACCAACAAGTCTTTCGGCCAACTCTCTATGTACCACTTTACGTCTCTGTTTCTTCACTGCCTCTTTGCTCCTGCTTGTATGCAGTTTTTAATGGTAACCACATATATCTTTCGCTTTCACACCCTTTAGGATGGCATCCGCTTCAGATCTTGCTAAGTAGGTTTCCTCAGCCGACCAGTGAGGATTTTTTTCTTCCTTAAGCACAGCTTCATTATTCAAATCTACCATATCACACTTTCTCCGATGGCATGCGAACCCTCTTCTTTTAAAGTGCTTGCCGCATTTAGGGCACTCTACCATGTCAGCATCAGGGGCATTCATATTGATACAATATGAAGTGAAGAAAGTATTATCGGAAACTCTAACCCCTGTCTACACACCTAGGACACCACTCGGGCCATTCTAACAACAACTCCCCCCCCCCCCCCCCCCCAAAAAAAAAAATACCCTAGCCCGTTCCCTACATTCTTCACTTACATACACACTATATACAGAGAAACAAAATACACTCAGACATTACAAGTTCATATACCGAGATGACAAAAAAGCAAGTTTTACAAGTTGGGCGCCCCGCCTCTCTGAGCACAGGTCTAGTAGGTATTGCACTAACTCCCGCATCAAAACAATGTGTCCTCAAGTAAACAACAGTTCATATAGCGAGAACTAGACATTCTGTCGCCAACAGAGGCACTTGCCGTGTTGCCGCTTGCTCTCCTGATGCGCTGTGTTGAAAGGGGACCGTTGCTCTTGGCGGGATTGGCCCACAGTCTCGTTTGAGAGGAGCCTCTTTGTTGCCTGGGCTGGAGCAAGGGGCCTCCACGCTAGGGCCTGAGATATCAGATGATGAGCAGGAGGCCAGCTGCAGCCCGGACCGTCTCCCAAGAATGGAAATCCAGCGATGGGAAAGCTTTCTCGATGTCCAGGCTGTCCAGGAAGCAGGTTAGGAGCTGGCCTGCCCAGGAATCCTCAGGCTTGCTGTCGAGCGGCGGCCATCTTCACCGGGCCCTGCGACGGAACCAGTAAGTGCAGCCGTGCAGTTCACGGAGTGGCCGCTGCGGGAGAAATAGCTGCGTTGCGATCGCCATTAGCTCGGTACTGGGATAAAGATCGGCGCCACTTTTTCAGAGCAGGCTCTATGACAGTTTCCCAACTGAGGGGTTCTAGTAACGTTGCCCCATGTCATATATACTGCTCATGATTCAGTTATAGCGCCTAGCGCAGGAAAAAAATCGAGCACAACATCTGAACATTAAAGATATGTCCAGGATGACCTCCATTTCAAACTTCGTACGAACGTACAAAAGAAAACTTTTTTGCTGAAAACAGTAAAAATTTTTCTAACCATCTGCCGTCCTTCTGCTCGATTCACATAGCAAAAGAGACCGATCTCACTAAGCGTTCCACGCATGCAAGAAGCCGCCATAACAGTAGTTATGACTGAATCTTTGGTTGAAGTCCACAGATGCCGGCAACTTTGGTTGAAGTCATGGGGGACATCTTTGGATAAAGTCCGCCACTTTGAGAATTATGTGGGGAGACCAAACAAATAAATCATAGAAATGTTTAAAGGGGTCATGAAACGATTTTCCTACTTCTTCCTCCTTTGCTTTAATCCTCAACTCAAATGCGAATTGTGAAATCACGTGGTCGTGACATTCTTTCGGCACCGGTGCGATGACTCCTAGCTTCCACCGTGCTTTTTATGCACACCATAGAACTTGTCATTCCCCAGTGACAATAAGTTCCGTCAGGGCACTCATTGGCCACGAACGCATATCCAAATATTCGTCGACGGATTGATTGTTGACGAGCGCATACGTCCGAGTGACGCAGTTCTCGTGTCCAATGCGTGAGCTGGGCTCGGCTGACGTCAGTTTGGCGCCGGTGACGCGCTGTTGGAACCGCGGATGTATCATAGTGAACAGGTGGAGAGCTTTCGAAGGCAAGAAGGTACAAAATAGTCCGCTATATTTTCAAATGTTCGTACCGAAAAGCTGGCTTTTGACTTTCTAGCCTCTTTCTTTTGGCCAACTAAACGATATGCGATTAGTAAAGTCCCAATTTAAAATCATTCATCCCAACCCAAAATTCGTTTCATGGCCCCTTTAATGAATGTACTCTAGCATTAACTAACACCTTGCAGCAAAACCGTGTTGGACTCAAAAAAAGCCCCTAGAATTGCCAACATTTTTGCAAAGTTACGTGTTTCTCACGCGTTCGTCCTGGGGTAACCGATCTATAACTATCGAAATTTTTTTAGGAAGTCGAATTTTCTGTCACAGCAGCCTCCTATATTCGCCGTGCTGGCCGCTTCATCGCATGTTTAAAATCAGAAATATCTCCGTTCCAGTGCATTCTTTATTCGACATATTTATACTTTTTACACGAATCACTAACAAGAAGCTCGAATTTATAAAACACGTCAAGGTAAGCAAGAGCAGCTGTATTTTGATATTGCTCTGAGGTTTACCGCATTCAAATATACCGCTAGCAGGTTGTCGATGAATAATGAACTGAAAATTATGGTTTAATCAGCGAACTTGTGCCAGAAACAAAAAGGAAGAACAAACGTCGAGAAAGGAGCTGCGAGCGACGTTGCGTCGGCATGACAGCTGCCTAGCGCGAGAGCGAACGAGTCGGCGAAACCGCGCTCGGCTCCTCCTCTACTACACCTGTCTCTCAAATATTTGACCCACAAAGTTCGGGAGTAAGAAACGGCGAGACTGACTAGGCCAGGTTATTCTGGCCTTTTTATCTTTTACACTCGTGGTACGAATAAACACGAGGTAAGAATAAACACGAACCGCTGACTTCCCTGAACTAAAATTTTCATGTCCACGAAACCTCGCAGTGAACTTCATAGACGTTCTCCTTCTCTTCCTTGTCGTCGTCTGTCAATACCTCAGTCTCGGGTTTTTCACAAAAATGTTTCATACAAGAGTTTGCTACAGCACTTATATATCTGCGAACATACATTTTCATGATGAAAACCGTGAAGTTAAACGTGTGTTTTTCGGATGACAGACGAGAACTTCCAATATGTTTTATGTTTTCCTACTTTCAGTTCAGTATTAATCTGAATGTTCACATCTTGTCAAGCCATATTGAACACCCCAAATGTTACTAAAAGGGGGCTCGAGAAATCTGACGTTACGTGTGCCTGTATGAAGAGAACACATTTGGAAATCACTATGAGTGTATTGCAGTGTTTCATCTTTTACTTTCTATAAGCTTGTCCCCCCCCCCCCCCCCCCCCCCCAATCCGTTTCTCCGCCCGTTCCGCTCCGTCTCCGTTTGGCGCCGATTTGGCCAGCGGCACCAAAAAAGGTTCCCGACGCCTGTTATTGACGATTACTATAAAGAAAATATTCAACTCAGGTAGTCCCCGAACCCAACAAATGCATGTGTTTCTGATCAAGCCACACATCAGCTGTTTTATTTTGGCAACTTTGTTCTTTTTGTATATAGAGTTATGCAAAGGGTTTATAACTCCACCCTTGAGGTTTCTCCTCCAACGTATCGGTTAATTCTGCGAGTTATACTGTTGTAAGGAAGTTAAGCACAGGTTCTATTTAATGACTCATTCCTATGCTTCTCGTACAAAACACTGGTTCGAGTTCTGCAACTTGTCCGAGTTCAGAGAGAGCCCCTGAAGAAAAAAAATGTTGTCGAATTTGAAGCGGAGTTAACTTTTTGCCCGAATATATGCGACAACCGACCTTCGCAGTACTTGCCAACTAGACTTTTTGCGACGTGCTTTATCAGAGGCGGTTCAGCAGGAAGTTTATTAGTGGTGAAACGTAAATGGTCACGTTTGCAGGCCAGTACTACCTTCCTCGATTAAGCTCTTGGGCGAAGCGCCATAAACTTGAGCAATGATTATAGCAAAAACAATTTCGGTACAAAAAACACCAAGTAGTAGTTTGCAGATATGAAGTGTCGTAAGCACTGACGTAAACGCAGTCTACCGCATGACGTTGTTGCGTGCGTTGTGTCTTTCTTGGCCTGTCTTTTATTATATTTTAAATAAAATGTTTTGAATATAACAAAATATTTTCGCAATGGGTAACGTATTGTTCTTCATGGAAGAACGACGCGTGTTTTCGCAACTTGAATGTAAACTCTTGGTCCTAGACCTGGCTGAGTGTTAGCTCGCTAGCATAAGACACTCAAAGTATTGCACGTAGTCTACTGCGAAACTTTCTCGATTCTATTGTGTTCTCGTTGGCTAGTTTCTTACGGTACTTTAAAATGTAGACAGTTTTAATATAACAAAAATTAACTTCGGTCAGTTGTTGTTTTGCTTGGCGAGAAGGGACGGGCTCTTACCCGTCCCTTCTTGCGTGTTGTGTTCCGAACTTTTGTCGCACGTGTGTCTGCCCAGTGGCTTCCACAGTTCAAGCGCTGCATATCTATTCAAGACGCCGGATATTTTTAGGCTGAGCAACCTGTTCATTGTTTGTCTACTCTGCCAAGTAACCACATATGTGCTCGTCAGCCATGTTCAATGCGGGGGCATTCTTAACCTCGCTGCCGCAACTAGCCACCTAGCGAGGGCCAACTGATACACCTACAGTAGTATTAATGTAATACCCCATTTCTTTTGGTATTGTGGAATTATCAGTTTCTTAAGATACGTAGTCCTTCAGATAGTTCGTTACTCGGCGTTCATGAACTGGTCGGATACTTCGGCTGGCCGAACCCTTTGATTTTGCCTTCACAGGACATTTTGCGGACACAGCTGTCTCCTGCTGGGCCTTCGTCCTGACGGTGGCTTTCGGCCTGGTCTTTGACCACCTTTGTTTCTTCGTAACTATTTCACGTTGGGACTGGCACCTTCCGCAGGAAGACTATTTTGCCGAAGCAAATTTTTATTTGTTTCAACATTATACGTTCTGTTCTTTGCCCTGTGCACGACTACTTCTTTGTCCCATGCGCGTTTTCCTGTGGGTTTGGACTCGCACTTAGTCTCCTTAGTGTGGTGGAGGTAGATTTTTCTCCTTTGCATTGTAATGCTTCACCATTTGTTCCGAATGCTTGTTCGTGACGCTTGCAGTTGATTTGTGGACGTAGCCACATGGTCGTGGTAGGCAAGGAAAAGGAGAAAAAAGAAAAGAATAAAGAGTTGTTAGTCTGCACCCTTCATGTACGTTGTGTTTCTCCTCATCTCAATGTAACTCATTGTTTACCTTTCATTTTCTGGTCACGCGTTTGTTCTGTAGAACTTCGCAGCGCAGCACATTCAGCTATCAGCTAGGGAGGGTGCTTCGGGTTCTGTTTCGAATCAGTAGCTGCGCAGGGCTGGCATTGAGTTCTTGTCTCGTTGTGCTCGGATACTCCAGTAGTGCTGCGTCCGAGTCATTTCCATCCATCGTTGCTCGCCGTAGTATCTTCTTCGCTGTTTTTACAGCAGCTTCAGCCATGCCGTTAAACTGCGCATGGTCTGGGCTCGATGTCACGTGTTCGAAACCCCATTGTCTTGTAAACTTTACAAACTCTTTACTCGAAAATTACATACCGTTATCGCTAACAAGAACTGATGCAAAGTTTGCTTTGATTGTCCTGATGACCGCGGCTGATGTAGTCGATCGCAGTTGGTCTACTTCGAATAATCCACTGTAGTAGTCCGCTATCACAACATATGTTCTCCTATGCATTAAATGAGGTATGCACACACTGTCTTTCATGGTTGGCTTTTCATTGGGTAGGTCTTCAAAGTTTCCTTTTGTTGTCTTTGAGAGTGAGTTTGGCATATCTCACATGCCGTTATGTAGTCTTTTAATTCCTAGTTCATCCGTGGCCAGAATACACACTCTCGTGCTCTTTGAAGTGTGCGTTCCACGCCCATGTGCCATGCATGAAGTTTCTTCTTGATCTCGTCGCGCAGTGCAGCGGGGACGACAAGTCGCTGTCCTTTGTAGATGATGTTATTTGCAACCGTCAGTTTGCCCTGAAAAGTGAAGTATGGCTTTTCCTTTGATCGGACGTCGCGCTTCGTGTAAGGTCATCCTCTTGGGATTTTTGTTTTCACTCTCTGTAGAACTGACGCCTTAATTTTTGTTCAGGCGTCAGCGGCGATTTTGAAGCCATACTTGAATAGCTATTCCTTCTGCACAAAACAAATCTGCGAAACCTGCCTCAAAGTTTTTGTCTGATGTTGGTTGTAGCAGGTTGTTCGCTAAAATTTCCTTTATTTGTGATCTGAAAGATGATTGGTCAGGGTTTTGATAGTTCACGCCTTTGCTTCGAATAATAGAAAAAAGGTGTTCAATGCAGTCCTGAGTAAGACGCCGAAGCAAGAAAAACTTGAAACCATACCATTCTTTCAGTTCGGTCTAGAGCAGCCTCACGGTACGGATATTCTTCAGCCATCTACGAAGGCAGGGCGGGTTACTTTCCTTGCGATTGATTACTTCAAGGTTTTTTTTTAGGGAAGCCTTCATTTCTTCCCAAAACTGCCATTGTGGGGTCCTGTCGGAAAGCCCTCGCTTGAGCGCTTTCGTGCAATGTAGGCTTGAGGAATTGAAGGAACCAATGGGAGAGTTCATTTTCTCTATACATTTTGCTGTGTCTCTAGCGTCGTCCGTTAGTTCCTTTGTCTCGGCGTAAGCGAGCATTCCAGAGCTGACGGAATGGCTCAGAGTTCGTGCCGCAAAACGAACTGTCATTGCAGTGAACGGTGGAAGAGCGAGGTGCACTGTGCGAAGTCGTGGTGCACCTCTTGGAGTACAGTTTTTGTCTAAGGTGTAGAAATCTTGAATGTGCCGAAACTTATCAATTTCAGTTCCGTGCTTGAAGTCCCACTTTTTTAGGCTGTTTCTAGGATTTTCGAGCAAGTCTGGCGTGTTGTTCATAAGTACACTTTTTCGTCCGACACCTCGATGAATGTTTTTCTTGCGTGAAACCCAGCTCTCCCTTCATCCTCAACTCAACTTGTTGGGTCCCTTGTCACAAACCACCACTTTTGGGATGAAGCCATTCTTGCGTGTTTTTTCAAGATCTGAGGCAGTGTTTGGCCATTTTATCTCCAGGCATCGCATTGTGGGATAAGTAATATCCAAGCACCAGCTTTTCTCTTTTTCTTTAGGATCTGGATCATCACTGCCAGGAATTGATTAGCAAGGACGTCTGGTCCACTCTCCGTTGTGTGCCCTTCAATGGAATCATTTTTCGCGCAGAAGGTGATGTGCTCTTTTTAGAGATACTTCATCAATAATGACTGCCACCAACCGGTCTTGCACAGGGAGGTTTGCGTTTTAGAGCGCAGCTCTTAGGCGCCCGTCTCCGGATAGAGCGGAGTCGCCGTCGGCGTAACTGCGCGGTGCATTATGGGACGCGTGATGTCACTGGTGACGTCACTGATGACGTCATCAGGGACGATGCCGATGCCGATGCCGATGCCAATCACTTCATCAGTGACGTCACTGATGACGTCATCAGTGACAATGACGATGACGTCATCACGATGCCGTCACACGTGACGTCACTGGTGACGTCACTCATGACGTCATTGCGATGACGATGACGTCATCGTCATCATCACGTAACCTCACAGAGGTCACGTGACGCCTAGGGGTCACGTGACCCCCGTGAGGTCACGTAACCCTCGTGAGGTGAAGGCGAAACTGCTCAAAGGGAGGAGTAGCAGACAGGATGAGGACGTGAGGAGGAGGGAGGAGGGGTATACCCTCCCCTCAGTACCCTTCTCTCCTCCTCCTTAAGAGCTGCGCTCTAATTCGGCGTTAGAGGGAGTTGTAAACGGCTTTCATTTTTTTTAAGAGCAAGTACCTTCAACAAGGTCTTGTTGAGGCCTGGTTTAACGGCTAGGGAACTCAGTCATGCCAGGATGGATCTTTCGAGATATTTTCAATAAATCTGTAGCCTGTTGGCGAACAGTAGTGCCAGGCTGTTGCAACGCTCTTGTCGTATGATGTAAATCTCTTTCCACGGCGCTTTCGCTTGAGTTGCTTCAATTGGTCTAGGATAAACTGTTTTGCAGGATGACTGTCATCGAGTTCTACCGCGCTGCATAGGACTCTCAAAGGCTTCCAATGCTTTGACCTAGCCCCAAAGATTTTTTATCGTCTTTTTAAGCTTTGAGCATTGTTTTTTGAAATCGTTGGAGCTTCCTCTTCATGTCTTCCATTTGCTGCTCTATCCCCTTCCGTCGTTTCGGTAGACGAAGATCCGGAGGAAGGGCTGGAAAAGTTGAGGCACAATTAATACACAATAAAAATCCTCTAAAGCACTGAGCGCATAATTTCCACCTTAAAACTCACTCTATATATATTTGCTTCCGCGCATGTGCCCCACCCCTGTATGGTGCAAATATTTAGTTAGTTGGTTGGTTTCTTTTTTTAGGTGTGATGATTAGTAATGACGTGAATTATTTCCCTCTATCTCTCGTAAGTAGTTTCCTGTGTCCGCGAACCATATTCGCTTGACATAAAGTTTTGCCTCGTGGAAATGTTTTAATGCGAAAGCATTAACTCTCTCATGGAGCGAAACGACGTCATCAGCTTTGAAGCCGTGATAAACGGCACCTAATCTTCTTTCTCCAAGTGACACCACTATTTCCCAACTTTGAAACTACTCAAAAGCATAGCCAAACGGCACCTAGTTCCCCCGATCCTAAAGGAGGAGAGTGAAGAAGATGAATTTCGGCTTCGTTCCCATTGGCTGGCACGCGTCATAGTTTCAAGGAACGAGGCTCCCATTGGCCACTCTGCGTTAGTTTCAACAATCGCCACACCATGACGCTGCGTGTTCGCAGCCGCGAGTGCGCCGGTAACACGACGCGTCTAAGGTCAGAGCGGCGAGGAGAGCTAAGAGAGCGCGAGCTCGGCTGACGCAAATACGCCGCAGAGGAAACAAGGCAGCGGAAGAACAGACAAGCATGCTTTCGTATTCAAAACTCATAAGAAGTGCTTAGGTGTTCCTCGAGCCTTTTGTTATTGCGATTAATGGTTTTACACGTTTTCTCACTGTTCATGCCGTGCCACAGATGGTAACATGCTCTTGCCATCATAGTCCCACTAGGGACTGATAGTAGTTTTAAATAAAAAATAAAAACATGTGGTGAAAAGACATTTTTAAAATGAAGCCACGTTTTTCATCATTCTAAGTCACTTTTTTTTGTTCATTTTGCTTACATTCGGCCATTGGTTTGTCGAAAACGATGTCCTGCTCAGATGCCACTTCTTGTTTCCTTTTGGTCGAAGGTTTCTTTGGATTGGCACGCCTGGCCTCATCGAAATTAAGTATTTGAGATGGCACACTTCCAGGTTTAAGCCTGTTCAGGGGAAGTTTAAAAAAAGTTAGCGAAACCATGAAACGAATAACAAGCATACAGAATATTATTTTGCGAGGTCCACATTTGTTTTAGAATTTCAGGCGTATCGATATTACGAAAGTATTTGCTAGGACGCATAGAATAATATTTCACAAAACATTTATCGCATGTATCAGCTTTACTACAAAAATCGGTGCCAAAACATTCTCACCCGCTGCTCGGTAGTTTTGGATCCTTCAAATCAGATGCCTTGAAGGGATCAGCGCACAGCCGGTAGTTTTCTTCATTAAAGTTGGCTGCTGCATACCGCTTCAGCGTAGCATCAAGGTCAGCACGTTTGGAATTGTACACCCACAATTTGAATGCTGCAGTAACTTAATTACTCACGTTTGTTCGGTCTTCGGGGAGCGGAAGAAGGATTTTTTCACCACACCACAAAAAACTGTATTTTACAGTGGAAGGCAGCACATGGCATGCCTGCCATCTCCAGGTATGCGCTTGTGTATGCCCGAAGGCGGCCGGTTGATTAAAATACGATAACTCCTATCAGACGTGAACGCGTACACAAATAAAATCCGAATAGAAATGTATACCGGGCTTACACTTCTTTAATATATTTAATAAATATCAAAAAGCACCGTATGAAGATTTCAGATTAAAAACTCAATCGAAGGCGAAAATAGAAGGTTGTCGCAGACGACAGTGGAAGAAAACAACAACAAAGTGGCAGACAGCCCTCAAAATGTCCGGGCATAGCGTAGCAGACGAACCGGTGGTAGTCGGTTCGTGTGCGCGATCTTGAGCAATCCAGGCAGCCACTGGTCGACTATCTTCTGATACCTTCTAACTTTACAGGTACGTTGCATTTATACACGGTACCATCTTCTGTAAGCCGCACCTGGATCGCTCAAGTGACAGTTCTGCCCTGCTTTTCTCTTTGTGCAAGCGTTATTTTGCGTTGAAATGGGAGGCAAACAACCATCCGCTATTAAACAAAGTCGCTGACCTCTCTCTGTACCAAAGTAGACGCTAACAGCTCAGAACTTAAAAGCGAACTGGCTAGCATAAAGTCGTACAATGCAGCATGCATTGTACGACTGCAGCATGCAGTATGCATTGTACAGCATGAAATTGCAGGCGTACAAACTTCGATGTCTTTTATAAATGCCAACTTTGAAGGATTTAAAACGGTGGTCAAAGAAATGCAAGCCATGCTAAAGCGCGAACAACTGCAAACCCGCAAAGACTGTACTGACCTATACAATCAGCTTTCAGATAGAAGGAAAGAACTGATAAAGCTAAAACAGTACAGCAGGCGGAGCAACATCGAGATAAGGGGAGTCCCTTCTTCTCCGATCGAGTCCCTCGATAAAATAATCGTAAACATCGGCGAGAAGCTTCGCACGAAAATTGAAAGTCAGGACATAGATGCCATCCACCGGGAACCGACAAACGATAAAACTAAATCAAACATTATTGTTCCATTCTTTGCACACTCCGTTCGTGACGGTGTACTATACAGGCGGCGAAGAAACAGCGCCTAAATGCCGCGGCTCTCGGCTTCCCAACAAATGAACCAATCTACATCAATTAGCACTTATGCGTGGAAAATAAGATCTTGCCTGTGAAAGCCCTGCAATTGAAGCGTGAGGAACTGGTCGGATCCTTGAGCCGGTATACGACCGGAGCGCCGCCGCGTTCATCCTGGACCTTTCTACGCTCGCCGTTCGTCGGCGCCTCATCCAACTAGCCCTTTCTAGTATGCGCCGTTTTTTTCCGCCGCTTGGTGGTGGGTATGTCGACGGGTCATTTCTTGTTTCCGTACTTTATAAACAGCACTTGTTTCTTTTCTGATCTAAAATACTGAACAAAAACTATTTTCATACGTAATTGAAACGGTTCGCGACACTAAAAATTTGGATCACGACTAAAAAAAATATTTTGGCGGTTCTGACCATTTGTAAGCCCAGGACCAAAGACGTCACATATCGCGCGCTTTCGGCAACATGGGTCGCTTTCGTAGGTGGAGGAGGTTTCCGCGTCATCCGGTTAAAATATGAAGCACTGATATTTAGTTACTCTCTCCATGTCCGCTGGCTTGCCCGAACCCCAAGAGGCGCGGAAACCGCAAAAAAGGTAGACGCTTAAATATAATTGCAGGGCCCCTTTAAGACAAATATTTTCGTCGTTGGCGTTTTTGCGGGCCCATCGAAGCCAGCTTCAGCGAAAACTTTCTCGGCTCCCTTAGTAGGCGAATTGGAAGAGCTTATGTTGCATAATGGGGCACGTGGTCAAGGTGTCTGTTGAAAGCTTCATTTGTGATGCGCCGGCACGATCTTTCGTCTACAACATAAAAGGTCATATGGGATACTCGGGGTGCCCCAAGTGCATTGTATAAGAGACGTACGTTTACAACAGGGTTGTCTTCTTATCGGAATGTTCCACACTGCGTGCAGATGATTCGTTCAGACGTCAAACTAACCCCGACCATCATCGTGGTGTCTCGGCTCTGACGTCGCTTGCGATCGACTGCGTCAGCACTGGACCTTTCGACTACAGGTACCTTATTTGTATTGGGGTGATGAAAAAGTTGCTTATTTATGGTCGGGCGGCCCTTTGGCTGTGCGGAATGCGTCTTGGTCCTGCTGACCGAAGGCAGCTGTCTGAAGTTAGCCTATCTCATGTTGCGCATGTTCCAAAAGAATTTCCGCGCAAACCCAGGAGTGCCTTGGAGGTCGACCGTTGGAAGGCAACAGAATTCTGTAATATTTTTATTATACTCTGGACCAGTAGTGCTGATGTCCATCCTGCCCCAGATCTTTACAGGAATTTTCTTAACCTGCACTGCGCTACATTTCTCCTGTCGAGCGCTAGTATGTGCCATCTGTACATTGACTATGCTGAGTCACGTTTGAGCACTTTGTAAGGACATTCGCCAAGCTATATGGCAATGATCAAGTCACATACAATGTGCACTGTGTCTTGCATCTCTCAAATGATGTGCGCCACCAGGGCACACTGGATGCGTTCAGTGCCTTCCCCTTCGAAGATAACATGCAATCACAAAAGCGGCTACTGAAGAGCAACGGAACACCCCTTGCTCGACTGTACAACCGTCTAAAGGAGCGGAAGGGCAAGCTAGTTGCAGCTGGAATATCTCTGGACAGTATCCTGCTCACCATAAAACAAGAAAAGGGACCACTTCCATCTGTTTGTAGGCCCCATCAGTACAGATGTGCGATCTTCAATGATTTTGTGCTCATCGTGGGGACGGCCGACAACTGTTGCACAATTGATGACTCGATCGTGCTTGTTGACAATTTCGTACACCTGAGGTCTACACAGGCAGCCTGCATTATTGGAAGAACAATTAGAGTGAAGGAAAACTTCTACAGCAAACCGTTCCTTTCCGGCACCATTGGTGTTCTTGAAGTCTCCCACCGCTCTGAAACGAAATGCTGGCCAATAACAAAGGTGCGAAAGCTGGTTAGATTTCCAACCCATGAAAAATGGGTTGGGTTGTGATACCACAGCTGCACACTTACTAAACCTGCATGCAAGCAGGGAGCAAAATGCATTGCCAATCATACACCTGCCTATGATGAAGACATCTGCATGTCATTTTCAGCTTTAGGTGGGTTGCTGATGTGCTAGGGAGACTGGCATCAGTAATTTGCTTACTCCACCTGATTTTTTAGGTCAGTGCATTGCACAAGTAGCCTTCCCACACCAAGGATTTCTGACTTGAGCTATATGACTCCCAGCTACAGGTATAGTTTCGAGTACGCTGTGAAAGCTGCCTCCAGTTATCCTTTTTCACTTGTTCCGTTCGGGTCATGTAATGCACACGCGGCCTCCCGACGCTTGTCTCACCCCAAGCTACAGGTAAGTTCCAAGTAGGCTGCAAAAACTGCCGGCATTCATGTCTTTGTCTTATTTTACTAGGTCCAAGCAGTGCACTGGTAGCTTTCCCACACCAGGGATTTGCACCTTGAGCAGCACAGCTCGTAGTTAGAGGTAGGTTTCGGGTATGCTGTGAAAGCTGCCTCTACTCATATCTTTGTCCAATTGTTCCATTAGGGTCGTGTAATGCACAGGCGGCCTCCGACACTTCTGTCACCCCAAGCTACAGGTAAGTTCCAAGTATGCTGTGTCCGTTGTTGCGACGGTGTGGTGCGCAATCATGGGGGTCTCAGGTCCGGTTTCTGGTGATAGTTGGTACTGCATGTGGGGCAGATGATAATGTTGAGTCGTTTGGGGCAGACTTGTGCTCGATGCCCTATTTTGTAGAACTTGTAGCGTAGTAGACTGCGGGATATGTGCGGGGATCACCGCATTACTCCCCGGTGAAAGATGACGAATCGTGGTACGATAGGTCCTTTAAAGATGATGAGGATGTTGTTAGATTTGCTCATCTAATGGGCGTATATAATTCTGGGGCCTTCAGATTCTAAGTGCTCTCGGAGGTCGATCTGGGCGGCGTTCGCGGCGATTCCGTGGACCACACCTTCGGAGGTGGCTCTTGCGGTGGCCATGTACGTGCGGATCGGGTGTTTTACGTCTTTAATTTCAATTTTGTTGAGATCGAGGAGCTTGGATTGTGCCGATGCTTTGTATGTGTATGCAGCAAGTAGGTTTTGCACATTGTGGGTCTTGATGTATGTGCTTTGTTTTTCAGCTTTAGTGAGTCGCCCGCTGCTTCAGCAAACGCGGGCGACTCACTCGTTTCAAACATAGCGTGCAACGCAGTGAAAGCTAGCGCGCCGGTTTGCACTGCCGACCGCGCCTACGTTCGCTCCACAGAATAGTGCGGCCCCTCCAAAAAAAAAAAGTCGAAAATGTACATCTTCGGAGCTAGTAACTGATAATGGCGTTATGATTTCGACAGAATACAGATTTTTTTTTCTATAAAAAGGAACAGATAATGTAAACTACTTTAAATTGTTTTCCGTTTTCGTCCGTGCGGCAGCCGCTTCGGGTTTTGGGTTGTGCGGCTGCCAGCGCCTTCCCCTGCCTCGCCGGTTTTGAGAAGATGGCGTCTAACGCAGCAAGCTCAAGTACCTCTCCTGCTCGGATATTTTCGAAGATTCGTTGTGCGAAGATCTCGAAAGAGTGCAAGCAGGTGATCGCCAACGTGTACGCGAGTACAAGAACGCGATTCCCGGAGATGTCGGTTCGTGAAATCCTGGAGAGGGTCAGTAACGACACCGGAGTGTGCGCCCGTACTGTCGCGAAGTACAAGGCGCAGTGTCTATCTGGCAAGGTAGCGTCCCCGAAGCGAAGATCTCGCAACGTGAAGGTTTCGAGCTTGCGAACCGTCAAGCATGACGAGTTCACACTCAACGCCATTCGCCTGAAGGTGCATCGGAAGTACTCTGAGGGGGAGATTCCTACTCTTGATAGCATACTGGAGGCTGTCAACGAAGACGACGAGCTGCCCGACCTGTCGAAGACGACTTTGTGGAGGTTGCTCAAAGACATCGGCTTCACTTTTGAGAAGAGGAAACGGAGACTGGCGCTTATTGAGCGCAGCGACATCATTGCCTGGCGTCGAAGGTATCTGCGAGCCATCAAAGAATTCCGAAGACAGGGCAGGTACGGATCGTGCTATATGAATTTACTAATATGGAACATGCATGCCGTCTTCGCGTCGCACATACTGTAAACGACTTATTTTTCGCGCGGGCTCAATATTTCGTGATTTAGGTCAAAGCTGAAATTTTGGAATAATTCGCGGGTTCTAATTTTCGCGACCCGGTGGGATCTCAATGTAGATTTCAATATGTCTACATTTTACTGAAATTGTTCGCGGGACCTATTTCTCGCGAATTGTAGGTGATTCGCGAAATTCAGGTCCTCGCGAAAATTAAGTCGTTTACAGTTTTCCACTTTGTCCATAATTTCAGAATTGTCAAATGCGTCCTTGAGCTATTTGGAACAGCTTGCTCACCCCACGGATTGCCGTAATTGAGATACGTAGATTTTAAGAAAAGCTTAGCGCATAACTTCATTTTACTTTTCCATAGTTAACTAAGTGTGCAAAATTAAGCCTGACCCAGTAAATTATCTATGTCGTGTTACATTATTGTGAAATTGGAATTAACACAGAATTTGAAATAACAATATAAGGTGTTTTCGTGCAGGTCTATCGTCTACCTTGATGAAACCTGGGTGAACGCCGGACACACCAAGCAATTCGTCTGGCAAGACAAGACAGTGAAGTCCTCGCAGGACGCTTTCCTGAAGGGCTTGACGACAGGTCTGGCAGCGCCGTCTGGTAAAGGAGGCCGTCTGATTCTTGTCCATGCTGGGAGCAGCGAAACAGGCTTCGTTGAAGGTGCTGCTGACTTCTTCAGGGCAAAGAAAGGCAACACTGCGGACTACCACTCCGAGATGGATGGCACCTACTTCGAAGGGTGGTTTTCAAGCCAGCTCCTACCCAAGATCCCTCCCAGAAGCATCATAGTGATGGACAATGCTCCATACCACAGTGTTGCTCTAGAGAAAGCACCCACGTCGTCGACTCGGAAAGCCGACATCCAGGCATGGCTCACAAAGAAAGGAATTTCATGGTCTGGTGACATGGTGAGGGCTGAACTCCTGGAGCTTTCCAAGAAGGTCAACACACCCGGCACTGTGTACCGGATAGACACCTTGGCAGCTGCCCACAGCCATGAAGTCCTGCGACTGCCTCCGTACCACTGTGAATTCAACCCCATTGAGCTGGTATGGAGCAAGGTGAAGGGGTACGTGGCGAGCAAAAACAAGCGTTTTACGCTCCAAGAGGTCGAGCGGCTCCTACCAGAAGCACTGGCATCTGTGACCCAAGAGGACTGGCGAAACTGTTGTGCCCACGTTGAGCGTGTTGAAGATGAAGCGTGGGAACGGGACATCATTGTCGACAGTGAAATTGAGCCAGTGGTATTCACTGTTGGAAACACGAGTAGCTCCTCCGATGAATCTAGCCAAGACCTGAGCGGCATCGAGGAACTTGAGTAACGGGCGGGCATTCTGTATGTGTTTTCGTCTATCCAACGGCCCTTGTGAGGGCCACAACAATCTGTGCAAATCGGGCGTCTCTCGATGGCTTCAAACTCCTGTGTTTCTTTAAAAAAAAAAAAAAATCACGAATACAAAAGGAGTTGAGTGTCATCATTGCATGTGTGCAAGGAATCCCCAAATCGTTTGCCATTTTTCGCTCGCTATCACTGGCAGGAAGACTTGCATTTGAAGCAGATAGCCGAGAAAGCCTCCAATGACGAGAATTTGTATCGTCCTTCTACGGTATTTGTTTCGCCCTGTGAAACACCTTGTAATCAGCTGCGGACGAGTACTGCAGTCGTAACACTAAACCTGCGCCTGCCAATAACGTAAAGGAGACACTGAAGGAAATGCCCATCTTCTATCCCTTAAATATCACCCAGAGAAAGATCTTACTCTGTGGTGTTGTGCACCAGTATACTTGTGCTGCATTTGACTTATGTAAAATAGTATATAACTCGAATCCAAACATTTTATTATCCCAGCATGAGAATGACAGTGATCTAGGGGTAAAGTGTTTTACCGTGATTTTTTCTTTATAGGTTGTTTACATTCTTTTCTACAATGATGCGAGGGGAGCTATAAAATGAAGTCTCAAATGGGAGCATATCTCTAACAAACTGTTATAGCTTTCCAATTATGTTTACAACATCAAGACCAGGAGTTTCTCAGGAATTGAAATTAGGCGGGGGGGTCTAAATGTTAGGGGGAAGGGGGGCATAGAGAATGGAGGAGTCGTTCCGAATTAAGGGGATGCCTTAATTCGGAACGACTGATCACTGATAAAGACACGAGAATCAGATTTGCCCAGACCTCGCAGCAGTAACTTGTGTGAGAAAATATGTTTCCGGTATGTAATAAAGCACCTGATGGAAGAAAGGTGTGGACAAAAATTGAAACAGCTACCTCATAATAAACTGTACAGGCCACAACTATTGTTGATTAACGTCTTGTTATAAACTTTAGGACAAGGCTGCTATCAATGCAATTCCTCATTCCACGCTGCACGAAAAAGCAATATAACTCGGTGTTGAAGGAAAATAACACTTGCATAGCGGCAGAGCAATGGTAGAAATGCGGCCTCTCGGCGACTTATGAATAGAAAGCGAGAAAAGAGGGATTGAAATATGCACTTCCGCAATGCACGCAAAAATACGTCTTTAAAAAAAAAAAAAAAAAAAAAAAAAACGTGCGCGTTTAGTGGATTCGACCCACCGCCACCGAGACGTCGCGATCGCCAGAGCAGCGCCTCGTACCGCTCGTCCACGAAACGCGCGGAGTAACACATTTTTTGTGTGTTTTCATGCGCACTACTTCCGTACCTTTCCCAGCGTTGCACGCGATGTATGAAACGGAGTATACCTCGAAAGTAGGCCTACTCAGGAGTATGTCCGAGGTAGCTGGGCGCCAGGGCGGCTGCGCCCACACAGTCCGGTGGCGTTCCTGGTCGAAAGTTTGATATCGTGGTGTTCCTAGGGTAAAGATATTCCCCGTGATGATACTTTCGGGTCCGTAGATGTTTGAAGTACGTTTTAAAGGCGAATTCAGAGGAGCGCTCGTCTTATGCTGCCGGCTATTCGGAAGCAACTTCTTCCGTATAAAAAATGGAAAGTAGTGCTGCAGAAAATTTTTGAACACATCAAATTTGTTTTTTTTATAGTGTTTTCTTGATAAGTGTACGGGACAAGTAACGTAAAAGTAATTCGTAGCGTAACGAGTAAAGTAATCCGTTACGTTTCAGCGAATATAATTTGTAAAGGTAATCCATTGCATTTGAGGATCGGTAATTTGTAATTGCAATTCGATACAATTTTCAAGTGATCGGCACAAATCTGGTCGAGACACGTAGACGACTTGGGCACGAAAACGAGGCGTCTCTCGTCCAACCTCACGTCACATCTGGGCCTGCCGAACGGCCGGACTTGACTTCGCTGGCCCCAAACCGACAAACCAACTACAACAATAACAGCACCAAACAAACGATACCAAAGGGACTAAAGCACTAAAGTTGCGAAAGGCGGTCGTGGGTTCCATGTTGCATGCGACAGCATGTAAACTGCAACCTTTCACATCACAAGCAAAAACAATTAAAATGAGCAGTGACGTCATGTGTCACGTTACACATGTCACGTGACCTTGGCTCCACCCTCCGGGCCCCTATCCACCTCCGGAAAGGGCTGCCCCATTTCCCATGTGGTATTGTCCCAACGGCTTAGATTCACTCGATTATTGGCGGCTGAAGTGACTTCAGCTCAGTTTCGTTTTTTTCACTCATTGTTTCTCATTCACCTTCTCTCCCATTTCGGAGGTGACGACACCGGATACAGTCTAGCGCCCGCTCGCCCGGCCGTTTGGAGCGCGGGCTGAAAAAGCGCCGGAAAGTCGCCGGTACTTGCCGGAGAACCCCCACCCCAACGGTGCGGACCGGCCGGAAACTGACCACGCGAACGCTATTGCCAGTTTTCCGGCAAGAACAGTTGCCGACGATTGACCACCGGAATTCGCCATTACACTAAATCGGTGAGATACTTTTAACACAAGATGTGTTTGATGGGCCGCTTCTATGAGGACGATCGAGTATCCTGAAGGAGCGACACGCTGGGAGCGCTACACAATCCAGTTTCCCTGCTAAATTAAGCGGGCATATTGACGTCGTGACTTGACGTCTCATAACTTCTGTTGAAGGGAGGAATGAGGAGAAAGGAAGGACAGAGTTGGGGTGAGAGGTTGGCGATGGAGGCAGCTTTGGAGACGAGGATCACAGTAGGAAAGCAAAAAAAGAATAAGAATGTGAATAAAAAAATTAAATTAAAAAATAAGAAATACAAAGGTACCAATACACACAAAATAAGCTTAGAAATGTATAAAAAAAGTGTGTGAGGTTTGTGCGACACACATTCTGAGCTCCCAATTGCTTTTGTCAGCATGATCAAGCTTGTGTATCTTTCTTTTATAAATGAGATAAAAACGAACGACACACTTTACTTTTTATTTATCTGTCACCGTAACCCAAATTATTTATATTAAGAAGGGCCCGAGGTTGTCTAAGACGTGAAATACTTGTTTTGCAGATCTAAAACCCAATGTTCAATAGTTTCTTTCACTTCTGAAGTGCAGTTCTGTAAAAAGAGAAAATGCGACACTGGTTTTAAACAATCAGAACACAAATATTAACGTTTTAATACAGCTTTCTTTTGGTAGTCGAGTTGTTTGTGAATGAAAGCACTTTATATATAATAAGACATGCTTTAAAAGATCAACCCCGAAATACGCGCTTAAATGTGCTTTCTATAAATGTGATTAGCGTACCCGCTCTATAAACTATCCTTTTAGCTTCTTATTAGCTCTTAAGTGAAAATAAGAGCTTTTAGCTCTTATTGGTGCAAATAAGAGCTAAAATAAGAGCTAAATAAGAGCAATTAGGTCTTTGGTGAAAATAAGACTTTTTAGCTTTTATTTTCACCAAATATATTTATTTTTTAATAATATTACGTACGACAAATACGTTTTTTTGCTAACGTAATAGCAGTCACAAAAAAAAGAGAGAAACACCAATGCTGTTCATCCCCTCAACTCAAGGATTGAACATGCGGCCTCGTGGTCTGAAGCCGATTACACGCCTCCTGTGTTTAACATAGCCACATGCTGGTGTTGGCGAAGCACGGGGCACGCGCTGAGTTCCACACATTGTTGAGTCTGGCTCACACTTGCGTCTGACTACGACCGACTGCCCATATAAGTTGTTAAGCCCCTTGTGACTGTTCGTAGTCATCTGCGAAGCCGCGCAGGTTGTTCAGAGTCACAAGAGGCTTAAAAGTCGGTATTTAGCATTTCCGGTAGTAAGCAATTACAAGCGTGTGAACCATCCTTTAGTGTTCCCCCGCTCACGTCACTGCAGTGCTTTGACGCGAGTCACCTCTTCAATAATTGTCAAAGCATTGATTGACACGAGTCTATGCCGACTTTTAGGCACAGCACTCGTGTTCAAACTATGACCTGCATTTGAGTACCTTAATGAGAAGTAGGATTTCGTGTTTTCGATGTTTGTTTCTCGTGAAATTCGGAGGATGTTTTTCGGAGATTAATTTTCTTTGAAAATTCGGTGTTTATCGGAGTTTAAACTTGAGGAAGAAAACGAGAAGGGACGGACAAACACAAACTTAAAGTTTGTGTTTGTCCGTCTCTTCTCGTTTTCTTCCTCAAGTTTAATTATCCCTACCAACCCGCTCGTTCTGTCCCTTATCGGAGTTTGTTTTTGTTAGATTCCCAATTCTCGGAAAATCGAAGTTTATTTTACGATGTTCCAAACCTTTAGAATTCGAAAATAAAATAAATAAAATTCGAGTACCATGACCCGTTGTCCTGAGGGAACCTTAACGAGTTAAAAGGCAAACATCTTTTGTCAGTATAGTTCCAGATTCCAAAGGTAATGAAAGTGGCATTTCCTCAGAATCACTGACCCTGTGCTCTTATAAAGTTTACTTCTGAAACACCGTCTTTTTTGTCGTTTTTTATTTGTTGTTGGTATTGGTATTGGTATTTGGTATTAGTATTTATTGCGTGCCCAAAACACCGTGAAGGCTTTGATATTGGTGCATATAAAAGTCACAATGAGTTGAACATGCAAAAACGTGAAATACAGGAGTGACACATCAGTCATAATAAAACAAATTACAGACACAACTCGGTATTCGAAGTAAAATAAGGCAGGAAAAAGAAGTTATGCTGCACAAGGATATTACAGAAAAGTTTAATTCTATGCATTTGTGACCCTTCAATCTGCTTGTCAGGATAAAACGTATCGCAGAGTCGCGTATGGTTAGGTGCACACGTAAGCTTGTACTACTCAAAAGATAAGGTACATCGAAACGACCTTGTATGCGTTTCTGTAAAAACACCACATCTCGGCAATGCCTGCGGTCAATTAGGGTTCTGAGGTTTAAAACTTCAACAAGAAAATTATACTTGAAATAGAGTCTCCTGTTAAAATGCCTATCGTAGACTATGCGTATCAGACGCCTTTGTACTATTTCAATGCCTCTGCAATCGCTATGTGATAGAAATTATGATTTGTGATTTAGAAATTTGTGATTGTGATTTATTTTGTGATTTATTGTGATTTAGAAATTTGTAGTTTTTAGAGAAATCCGAACTGATGAAAAATTTACCAGAGAGTGTTTTTCGGATATTTTCGACATTATTCGAAAACACTGAAGCCTCATCATAAGTTAGCTTCCAGGACTACCGCGAAGATGCGATACCCATTACTACGGCATCCAAATTTGCGAGGAAGTTGAAAAAGAAAAAAAAAAAGACTAGTTATATTGTTGAAGTAAACCGCTTTCCAAAGCCTGCAGCCCTCTGTTGAAAGCTTTGGAATCCCTGTACAATGGCGGACACAAATGACACAGCGTAATCAACGTTTCGAGACGATGGATGCAAACCAGACTGGTGCCTGTCTTAAATACTTTACTGAAGCTTGCGGGAAGCTGAGGAGGACGGCGGCGCGCGAGGGGGCAGAAGCGGTGGCCGGCGGCCCGGCGCTCGTGACAGCGCCACGAGCAGTTCGGAGCTAGTCAGGGGCAAGGATGGCAGCAGCAGAGCGACACCCGGACGATTGGGCGGACTCCGAGACTAACGGCCGGGCAACGCCCCAGGCAGCACACCGTATTGGGCCAACATTGGATTTGATGTGGCAAAGAATGGCCCAACAATGGCCCATTGAGCCATATGTTTCCCAATATTGGAATCACATTGGGCAATAATGGGCTATCAAAGCCAATGGTTTTCCAATATCGGTGATACGTTGGCATAGGCTGGTCAACATTGAACTGTCAAAGCCAATAGCTTTCCAATATTGGATATACGCCGGCCTAACCTGTACAATATTGGACTGTCAGAGCCAATGGCTTTCCGATATTGAATATACGCTGGCTTAAGCTGGTCAATATTAAACTGTCAAAGCCAAGAGTTTTCCAATATTGGTGATGTGATGGTGTAGGCTGGTCAATATTGCACTGCCATAGCCAATGGCTTATCGATATTTGTGTCGCCTAGGCTATAAACCCGCGACCCTTTTGTTTTGCATTGCTAAGGTAGGAAAGTGGAAAAGAGTCATTCACGCGCTCGCTCGGGGCGCGAATTTTATTTAACCAACTTCATGGGGCGTACGTCGCCGGTGCTTTATAACCGCGGTCAGAAATACGTCCTTAGCTGCCTATAGGACTATTGCAGTTATTTTGCCGGCTGCTCTCCCTTCACATTGCCTTACCTCGGCGTTGAAAAT
>JABSTQ010004636.1:0-22041 GCA_013358835.2 Ixodes persulcatus
TGTGTGATCTATATTACATTCGGCGCACTGGAGTGCGCATGGACGACCGGGCGAGTGAACATGCAGCTTCGGTGAAAGCCATCAAAACAGCAGGGCACCTACGTGCCCATTGTCGTGTGTGTCAGGGTACACCAGAGTTTTATCGCCTAAAAATCCCGGCGAAAAACCGCAACAAGTTCGCTCGAGAATTCCTGGAGGCCCTTGCTATTGACGCAAAGGCGGACAATTTTGTTCGTGCGCCTTCCATCGCGCTACACCACAAGGAAGTTATGTACCTGAGAAGGCCCGCACCCACTGTGGACAGATACAAGACGAGGAAGGTGGCTCGATTACGAGATCCAATAGTACGGTCTTTGGTTTTAAGAGTAGAAGTGGAGGAAGACATCCATCGATTAAGTGGAATGTAATATAGATAAATAAAAATATTAACTGAAGCGCAATATAGATAAATAAATATTTACCTTAATTAAACTGTTGGTAGTCCAACGGTGTGTTTTCCTTTTCTATCTCTCTCGCTGTATTCAGCCTTCCTTAGTGGTCAGCTGAGTCTATGTGTAAGCAATGAACCAACTAGCTCAGCTTCAAGCCGTCATAATTCCGCTGAATTATTTCCTCCTGAAGAATGTGCCGTTGCATTGGGGAAGAATTTAACAGTAATCCTTTGAAGGCTTCAAGACAAACGTCTTAGTCGCCCCTGTACTCGCACATTTTGATACATCTCTGTAAAAGTCATTCTCCACACAGATGCTAGTGGACAACGACTTGGTGCTGTTCAACTTTAAGAAGCTCCCGACTATAGTCAAAAAGTCATTTCTGATGCAAGTCGCCGGCTCACGTAACTAGAGGATAAATATAATTCACTTGAGTCAGAATTTTTGGCTCTCGTCTGGTCTTGCGGGAATTTCCTCCGTATTTTCATGGTTGTCCTTTAGCAGTTGTAACCAATAATTCAGCCTTCACCTGGCTTCAAACCAAACTCGACAGCGAAGCTTGCACGATGGGCGATTCTCCCGTAACACATACCTTCATAGTTTTACATTTCAGCGGGCTAAGTCACCAGGACGCTGGCTTTCTTTCCCGCCATCCACTACGCACGGAACACGAGACACTTGATTATGACCCTGTGGCTTCACTTTCGATCTCCGTCAAAATCAACATGACTATAAAGAAGTGCAAGATTTTTGTACAGCGGCCTGCATCTCTCACATCGAATTATGCTTCGCGGCGGCTGCATTGAGCGCACTGTGTGAGAGACCACATCATCGTCGGTGGCTACCGATGATTCCAGTTTACCTGAGAACTGGCGTACTTAACCTCTGCCATTATGATCCCAGAGCAAGTCACCTGGGCAGAGATATAGCAAGCCAAACGTTCCGAATGCTATTAGTTCCGGGCATTTCGGTAAGAAGTTGTCCAGGATGTCTCGTCTTGTGAAACGTGCCAGCACAGAAAATTACAAAATATTTCACTCGTCACCAAAATTTGTCCTACCTAGCCTCCGCAAGCTGCTTTCGAGCTTATTGGACTTGATCCATTGTGAACATCACCGACATCACAAAGATGCAACCGTTCTATTATCGTTGCTGTTGACCATCTCGCCAAGTGGATCGAGGTGCGTACTTGTCGACAATCTCAGCGAAACACGTCGTTAAGTTTTTACGTGAAAAAAACTGTATTCAGCCACGGCCTGCTCTGCTCTCTGCTCACCGATCGGTGTTCTCTATTTAGCTCGCATTTTTCAAACATGACATGGCATCTTTTGAAACACATCACATCCAGGCAGATCCCTACCGGGTTTCAACCAACTGGCTCTTTCAGCGTGCCAATCGCACTACCGAGGACATTTTGTACGCATAAGTGAACACATCTCACCGTAATCGGGATGTGTACATACCGTACGCAGAGTTCGCCTTGAACAGATCGCAACAAGCAAGTGCATAAAAATTCATGGGGTCTATTATTTTATTCCTAAGACGACTTGAAGGCGAAAGCCCAAGCGCCGATGTAATTGTGATAGCGAACCTCCGAAGACAGTGCGCTCTCTGACGACGCACTTTTGGCGCCGTTTCATTGGTACCTTTCGTTTTGGTACCTTGCGTTCGCCGACGTGTTGTCGTACTCTTCGTGTCGCCAACGTGTTTTCGCTCAAGGACTTTGAAGGTCGACTGAACGGTGAGACATATAAGGCTTTCGATTGTGGGAGCCACTGGTTTCCCTCCCCCGAGAAGGCGTAAGCCGCGGACGTGCCGGGCAGAGTTGTCTGGCTTCGAGCTGGCTCGTCCTGTATCATGTTGGAGAGAGTGCGCCACCTTGCTGGCCTACACTCTCGCACTCCTCCGCGCGTCTCCCGTTTCGGGCGGACCAGGGAGATCGCGCAAAGGAGAGTCGGGCCTGCCCTCCAAGTGGACGGCCGTGTGGTCGGGCAGTCCTGGATTGGACTCCGGGCAACGGGTCGAGTCGCGGCGCGAGCCCGTCCGACCGGCGATGACTCCACGCTAGTGATTCCCCTGGCTCTGACAGTCGGCGTCCACACTACCTGTGGACGTCCGTCTGCCGAGAGCCCTGGCGCCGAACTCCTGCGACGACGGGTAGCGGCGTTAGCTCGTCCGACCGGCGATGACTCCGCTCGCAATTACCCCTTTGGCTCTCAGGTCGGCGGGCGCTGCGGGCACACTGTGTCCACGGCTCGCTTGACCGCAGTGTCTTGTTGGGGACCCCTGGTACTCAATAAACGCTGTTGGATACCTGGATCATGGTTGTTGGCATGGCGTTGGCCAGAACCCGGCGCGGCGACCGCCCTCGCCGGTAGCCGTTGGCCGCGCGGTGGGACGGGCAGCGGATTTCCCCTTTGAGCACCGGTCCCCAGACGTAAAGGTGCGTAATCCTCCCTCCTTTTATTCCCACACGCTTTAATAATATAATATTAATAGGATTTTTTTCCTATTTAAGGTAGGTGGTGGGGACCGACAAAAAGAGCCGCACTAGACAGTTTGAGGAGCTCTCTACCCTATATATTTTTCAGCAGCAGCTTAACAGGGACGTTCGTGCGAAATACACACAATTTAGCACTAAGCACTTTGCGAAAACCCAAAAATAAAAAATACTATAAGTATCAAGATTCTCTACTACAGACAATTTGAACAATACTGTTCAATAATCAAAACGTTAGAACCTAAATAAAAACGTATGCATCATGTTTCTTAACTCTCGAAGGTTCATGGTGCCCATTTGAGTACCATGGGATTGCAACAAGTTTAAAAGTCTTGGGATTTGGTAGGCCGGTCAAAACTTATGTACTTTACGACTGACTCCGTAAGTGCGATGTGACCGCTCTAAACAAATCGTTGCAGGGGGCGTTGTTATGGACGAATACATGGGACTAGATTACGCTCCGAAAGAACGTTCGGTCAAAAATCGGACGTCGAATTTAAACGTCTAAAAATAGATAGACTTAGAAACCTAGATTTCACACTTACCACGGTAGAAGTTTGCCATGAATGGGCTGTTTATGAAATATTTACGACAGCAACTTCCAGGAATCTCGAGACGTCTCGAGATATCTGCTGCAGGCGAGAAACGCATGACGACCGCACACTGAATGACCGAAGTATGCCGTCTGCAATAGTTCGAATCGTTTGCACACTAATACGATTTAGATTTTGCTTTTATTTGAAACATGGCAGGCCTAAAAAATCTCACCGAGTTTATGAAAACAAATTTTATTTGCTTGCGATACGATACTGTCTGACGAAAATCATCCCACGCATGGAGATCTGCTAGAAATACATCGAGAAAAAGCATCTGTTGAGAACATATCAAAGCAGAGTCGGGCCCTATTTTTTATGTTGTAGTTGACGTGCGTTGTAATCAAGGATAAATTATAGTGAGTGTAACGTGAGCGGTTTGAGACCCCGAACTTCGTCCTTCAGGCTCGCAATAGGGCTGTGCTTTTTACCTGCATGCAGACTTGTGCACGTTACTGAAAAAAAGTAACCGATTACAATTACAATTACTTCACTGTAAAATGTAACCGATTACAATTACAATTACAGCCTCAAAAAAGTAATCAGTAGCATAATCCGTGGAGTTTCGCAATCTGTTCCGAAAAAAAAAAAAAGAAAGCCTGGTCCGTTTTTGTTTAGAGCTGGTGTGGAACGCCAAGACACCCAAGCCCTCTGGAGAAAAAAAACAAAAATCAAATAAAAAGAACGTTGTTTAAATACATTACTCTCAAGAGGCTGGATAAGGTCATTTTTCATACCTCACCGTAGTCTCCGGTGTAACAAAAAAAAATTTATCCAGGAAACGAAGCATAGTGAAGTGGCCTACTAATCCTCAAGAAACCGTGCTTAGTGGTCACGAAAAAAAATTGACTGTTGCCCAGAGCTGAGTGACTCCAGCACATCTAACCCTTCCCCCTCCCCCCCCCCCTCCCAAGAAAAAGAAACGATTGAGAAATATTTTAATGGGTAATTTTGTAATCGATTACAGCAAGAAAGTAACTGAATTAAAAGGATCGTTACTTGTTAAAGGAGGTAATTGAAGCATTACAAAATTACACTACAATGTAATCCATTACAAGTAATCCATTACTTGCAACGCGTTACGTACAAGTCTGCCTGCATGTAATCCTCCCACTGAGAAAGAATTCCTACTGATTCTTCAGTTTAAGTAAGACCCCCAATAGCGAATGAGCCGGATAATAACATCTGGTAAGTTATCGAAAGCACAGTAAAGGCGCAGGCGTCTTGATGTAAGTGTACCATTACGTTAAAACACATAAGACTGGGTGTGGAAAAAACTTTAAAACAACGAAAGTAGAAGAGACAGGGAAAGAAGTCAGTCAGTCGAGCGTGTGCTTGGCCGGCGGACTTCTTTTTCTGTCTCTTCTACTTTTGGTTGTTTCAAGGTATTTTCACACCGAGTCTCAGCTGTTCTAACGTAATGGTAAGTTGCACTGCCACGTGCATGACAAAGAAGAAACGCTTCTCCTTACATCTCGAAGATTCGTGTTTACTCTTACCCGGAGCGTAAAAGATAAGGAGGCCAGAATGACCTTGGCAGTCAGTCTAGAACATTCTTGGTCAAATGTTCGAGATACCGAGTGCAGTAGAAAAGGCCTCGAGCGTGAGCTTTGCCATAGCCTCCTCTATACGGAGAAAGCCTGGCACATCGACGACGGAGCCATAGGGCGCGTGGCCGCAGGAAAAACGAGGAGCACTCGGAACGGTGACCAATATGGTAGCGTAGGGCAGAAAGGGCAGAGATAGTGTGCGAGCGCTTGGGTCATGAGCGGCCGCTCCCCGAACCACGTTTGTTTTCGTGTTTTCGTCACCGTCGTTTTTGTACTCCGGGAGAAACGGCTGCGGCGATCCGAAAGGGCGCTGGCAGCAATGTACGATATCGGTGGCGTCGGCGGAGTTGTCGGCGTGCCAGCGGAGTGCGTCGTCGTCGGACCATCGTATCGTGCCGCGGAAGAACCATGTAGTTTTGACTAAACGAAACCGACGGCCGCGATCGTCGGTTTCGCGTTCAAGGACCGTTGCGGAGATGCGGGCGCAGCGAGAAACGGAAGGGGAAAGGGTTGACGTTGAGCTTCTCCTCTTCAAGATACCGAAAAGAAAAGAGGAAAACAAAATACACCATCTTTCCGAGGGGAACCATGGGGTGATACGGAGCATAGCGGATCGTTATTAACGGTGTTATTAACGGTGTTAGTAACGTTGTTAGTAACGTTGTTAACTTGCGTGTTATTACGTTGTTAACTTGCGTTGGTTACCACACATCGCGTGAACATTGTTGGAAACTCCGCGATGCTCCGCATCACCCCATGGTTCCCCTCGGGAAGATGGTGTAATTTTTTTGCTTCCATAAACTTCATCGGAAGAACGGAGTGAAGTGGAGTCAGCAGCGCTGAACTGAACGCGCGCAGCGCGCTACCGCTGCTTATATTCACACTTGAAGGAGAGGAGACTAGAGGAGGAGAGTTGCGCATGCGCGCGCGGTGTGAGTAGAAGCGAACGCACGCGAAGTGCACGCAGCTGGTAGAGAGAGAGAGCGGAGAGAGTAACGCGCAGCTGTTGGAGAGAGGGAAGAAGGAGAATTGCGCATGCGTAGTGTGAGTGCGGACTACGACGCCGACGCCGCGGGACATAGACCCGAGCAAGAGATGCTCCGCATCTAAAAGAGTGTTTCTGCGTTTGGCCGCTCGCTCTTGTGTGGCGCTAGCAGGCAAACTTCCCTAAAGCCCCTCTATCCTGGGAAAAGTGGCACCATTCTTTGAACTAGCCGCCGCGCACACTATTGGCCAGTTGTCACGTGACATCTGGCTTTCGATTTTGAACTTCCGGCGGTCGTCATGAGTTTCCCAAGATGTTGCTACGCCGCAGCTGACGGGCTGCTGCGCCCGTAGAAAAGTCGACCGGAAAGCTTTTCAGTCTTCCCTCTGAAACGGAAAATGAACCTCGGAGGAAGATCTTGTTTCACTGAATCGGTCGAAAAGATTTCAACCCGACGTGAGCCGTAAAGTTATGCGAGGTAGGTGCTCTGTATACTCATTAGCATGTGAAAAAACAGCTGTTTAGAGTGAGTATGCATACCATTCCACCGTAAATGCGAGCGATGTGATAGCGAGCACAACATTGCCGAATTGGCATGCACGGACGCTCGTGCCGTGGAAGTAAAGGCCCCTACGGCCCCTACCCACAGTTGCGTTTGAGAGCGTTTGACTGCGTTGCGTCGAGAAACGAAAGCGAGTCACCGGCACATCTGTGCTTCCTATGAAGCGTGGAATCCATTTCAAGGAATTGCTTGGCACGCGATAAAATAAGTATAAATGTCCTGCGTTCTCGTAGTCGCAACGCAGTGAAACGCTCTCAAACGCAACTGTGCGTCGGGGCCTTAAGTCGTTCAAACGGCCTGCTCCTGCTCCTGCTTGTGGCATCGGCGTCGCTCCCAATTACGGGTGCGTGCGGAGTACGCGCTCGTCAAGTGTTGTGTACGTGCTCGCGTACCATACTTTGTTTCGCACAGATAGCTTGCAACGCTGCCGCAGCTGTGGACCCGAGCATTGGGCTGTATCTATACTCCGTTTCAATATAAGTGCGAGCGCAGCCAGTGCGACAAACAGGAGTATGTTCTCTCTGACGACGCTCTTAATGGACGAGCGTGTGTTTTCTTAGCCCGCTCAAAGGCGTTCGCTCTCGTAGCGTCAATAGGGTCTCCTTCGCTCGTGGTCTTATTGAAACGAAAAACGCAAGCAAATAAAACATTTGAGATCATCCCCACACTCGCGCCAGCAGCTTTGACAGCGCGCAAACTTCACGTGCAGGTCTTTGGCAGGCAAACCTAGAATCTGCAGAAACGGGCGTTTGAGGTGGCGTTACACGATGTGCTCTCGACTAAAGTCCGATCTCTTCAATCTATTACAGGACCACTTCAGTATCGACCAATTCAAAACACTAATCATGCAAAACAAAGGAGAGCAAAAATTAAGGAAAGATGCTCTCCCAAACATTTCTTCTTGTTACCTTCAGCCATGAGAGTAAACCACCACTGCAAGGGAACTGGAAATGTAAATGGTATGTACAACGTCTCACAAAATATATATTTTTTTTTTTCAGTGAGACAGGTTGCATCAGTTTTATGATACAAATTCGATGCACAAACTGATGATTTTGGACGCCTCTGTTACAAAATGCAGTTCCATTTGTTTGTTTTGGTTGCCTCCCTAAAGTCCCCGAGGCACCCCCAGCAAACCCTGAATAGTACACCACAAGGTAGTACCCACACCACAGTACTGATACATCCCCAGGACAGACTGCTGCAGCAACTGCAGCTGCTCTTTAGTTTGGCTGTCCGATACTGTTTCGTCGTCGCCCGAGGCCTATCTACAACTAGTGCCATCTTTGTCCATTCTAGGAGTGTGTGTCCTCCCGAGGGCCCCCAGCAAGGTCCAAGCGGAGCTTTTCCCTCGGTGCAATCTGCCGCAGTGACCACAGCTGTTGGTGAGTTTGGCAGTCCAATACTCTTTCCAGGTCAACTGCGGCTCACCTACCACTAGTGCCGTCTTTGTTGATTCTAGGCGAGTGTGTCCTCCTGAGGCCCCCCAGCAAGTTCCAAGCGGTGCTGTACCGTACCTAACTTTCCCAGCATCCCCAGAGCAGCCTGGTTCGGCAACCCCCCCCCCCCCCCCCCCCCCCAAGCTGCTGGTGAGTTTAGCACAATGATACTGTTTCCAGGTCGACCAAGGCACACCTACAACGACTGTTGTCTCTGTTCATATATTCATTCTAGAAGTGTGTGCCCTCCCATGGCTGCCCGAGCAAGGTCTGAGCAGCGCCCTAGAGGCCCTTGCTTCTCCAGCTTGTCGTGGACAGATTGCCGCAGCAACAGCTGATGAGTTTTCATTTTCGACTGCTGTTTATTTCCTGGCAGAGTGCAGACAGTTACACACTGTTACTTACATCCGATCTTATTGTCTCACTGTTAGCCACTTAACAAGACTAAAGTAATAATCTTTTTTTTTTCTTTTTCAGGCACGCTGTTTACACTTGGTATCAGGCAGTATCATCAGAATGCCAGTTTTTCTGATGTACTCATGAATAAAAAAGAGCTACTAAGAACTATATTCAATGCAGATAAAACTGTTATTGGCGCAATGACAGGAGTATCAGTTGCAGCGTGAAGAGAACAATTTACAATTTGGACTTAACCGCTTTCTCGTTGCAGATAAACTTAAGTGTCTCGAAACGACCACTATGAAGGGGACTGCATGGAGTAGAGGGATCCTCGAGAAAGTTTTTTTTTAAGATTCATCGTTCTTGTGTTTCCCATGGTTTCAATGTGGTACTGGGGAATTGGGGTAGCGTTTGCCTGTAGAATGCACACTTCATTGGCATTTACAGTACTTCAAGTTTGTGTCAGACATAATGCAGAAGCTGATGGATTCTTAAGCATACGAGTTGAGCCAAACTTGCAGCATATAAGACACTCATGCATCCTTATCTTAAGTATGCATCTGAAGTCGGATACCTGCAGACCCGTCTCATCAAGCAGCTCGATGTTCGATTCCATGTGGTTTCTACAATTTATTGTCTACAGGTGTGCCGTACCAGTAACAGCATTAGAAGGTGTAAGGGCTTTAGAAGTATTTTATGATACGTAAAAGTGACTGCCCCTGTCAGTAAAGCTACCCGCTCATTTGTGAAGTATTAAGAAAGCATTTTGATTGGGTATGGTGTGTCTCCGTGTAATTTATCTTCTTTTTTCATTCTGTGATCTCTTTTGTTATGTACTCAGCATGTGTTCTACTTGTAGTGAATGCTCCTGCAGTGGCCTTGTACTTGGCTGGCAGTTTTGTAAAATAAATAAAATTGTGACTTTGATTTTGTTCTTTTTCACATCATCTGTGCTTGTGTATTTTCATGGAGATTTTGATCTCGCATTCGCTTATTTTGCATTGTTCTCTGGGTGTGATTTAAATTATTTTTGCCTCATTCCCTTTAACTGAAATAACCAGCAATTGCTTGACTCGAGAACTAGGTGCTGAAACCGAGCGCTAGTTTCCAAGTCTGCACCAGGACGCTGGCCCAGGAGTCTAAAAGCAGCGTAAATCGTAATTAAACCTGGATTTCTTTTTTAGTATGAACGAATAGCAGAAAAGATACAGACCCTCTGATAAAATTACGGAGTAACAAAACTAAACGAAAACCGAGTTTTCATTTCTAAAACGATTTCATAAATTAAATAACGAAAATAGTATTTATTATTTCGTTCACAGTTTGTAAATTGTAATAATACCGACTCGTCCAAAGTTTCAGTAACGTCTGGAGTACCTCAAGGATCTGTGCTTGGCCCTCTTCTCTTTCTCATTTACATTAATGACTTACCATTGAATGTCAACTCTTCTATTCGTTTATTTGCAGATGATTGTGTTGTATACCGCGAAATCATTAACAGTTCTGACATCTTACTTCTTCAAAATGATCTCGATTCTATATCAAGTTGGTGTGACACTTGGCACATGTCATTAAATGTTGACAAGTGTAAATATATGATAATTTCCAGGCGAATTAACGATCCTCCTTCCTATATCCTTAATAATATGACTTTAGAGCGGGTTGACACTTACAGATATCTGGGCGTTCACATCACATCTAACCTCTCATGGGAATCGCATGTTCACCACGTTATTTCCAATGCTAACCGCATGCTTGGCTATCTAAAACGTAATTTTTTCCAGACTCCTTCGACTTTGAAACTCTTTTTCTATAAAACACTAGTCCGGCCAAAACTTGAGTACGCTTCTGCTGTTTGGGATCCTAACACTGAGAGCCTCGTCGGCGCCTTGGAGGCTGTCCAGAATAGATCTGTGCGCTTCATTCTTTCTAATTACCATCGTACATCAAGCGTAACTTCTATGAAAAAATGCCTATCCTTACCAACTCTTTCTTTACGCCGAAAGTTTTATCGATTAAGTTTATTTCAGAAAATATTTTTTCACAACCCAATCCTTAAGACTGAACTCTTACTGGAGCCATCCTACATATCATCACGCAATGATCACATACATAAAGTCGAAATTCCGCAGTGCCACACCAATACCTACTACAGATCATTCATACCTCGTACGTCTGCTGACTGGAATCACCTTTCCACATCCATCGCCACAATTGTTAATCCTGTTGATTTTAAAAATGCTGTATCCATACTACTAGAACTTGATTAGTGTTTTGAGTGTTCTATTAACTTGTACGTAATATTCCCACCCCCTCTGTAATGCCTTCGGGCCCTGAGGGTACCAATAAATGAAATGAAATGAAATATGCTCAGAAAAGTAGAGGCACCGCGTAGCCCCGTAGCGAAAGTCCCGCGGTGTCGCAAACTTTTACAGCATGCACAGAAATACGTAGCGATTTTTATCATTACTAGTACTGCAGGCAGCTTAAAAGTGCTAGCTTAGCGTCAACCACATCAACACTTCCCCGATTAGAAAGAAAATAGTATCTTGCTTTCCAGGACGCCAAATTGTTTTAAGCGCCCATAGGCCAAACCCTCCCGAAAGCTCGCCAAGGACACGTATTAAAAAGTAGTAAATCATTTGAAATCGTGGAGAATAAAATAACAATTTGGCGGTTTTATATGACGATTAAAAACGACTTTCAATTCCAGTGAAGCCGAACACTCACGAGACACTGACCTAATGCAACAAGGTAGGGACGATTATCGAAAGTACTTTCGGAATCCACGGTTGGACGAACAGATCTAGAGCGGCTTCTGGACGGTCCGATACGAATGCGGGCTCTAAATGAGGTCATTGCCACACTTGTCTGACGAGAAAAGCCCACACGATCGGCAACTCGCCCCTCCCCACCTGTGAAGCCGAACACTCACGAGACACTGACCTAATGCAACTCGGTAGGGACGATTATCCAAAGCACTTTCGGGATCCACGATTGGACGAACAGATCTAGGGCGGCTTCTGGACGGTCCGATACGGATGCGGGCTCTAAATGAGGTCATTTCCACACTTGTCTGACGAGAAAAGTCCACACGATCGGCAACTCGCCCGCTCCAGCTGTGAAGCCGAACACTCACGAGACACTGACCTAATGCAACTCGGTAGGGACGATTATCCAAATCACTTTCGGGATCCACGGTTGGACGAACAGATCTAGAGCGGCTTCGAGACGGTCCGATACGAATGCGGGCTCTAACTGAGGTCATTGCCACACTTGTCTGACGAGAAAAGTCCACACGATCGGCATCTCGACCGCTCCAGCTGTGAAGCCGAACACTCACGAGACACTGACCTAATGCAACTCGGTAGGGACGATTATACGATTATCGAAAGCACTTTCGGGATCCACGGTTGGGCGAACAGATCTAGAGCGGCTTCTGGACGGTCCGATACGAATGCGGGCTCTAAATGAGGTCCTTGCCACACTTGTCTGACGACAAAAGTTCACACGATCGGCATCTCGACCGCTCCAGCTGTGAAGCCGAACACTCACGAGACACTGACCTAATGCAACTCGGTAGGGACGATTATCCAAAGCACTTTCGGGATCCACGGTTGGACGAACAGATCTAGAGCGGCTTCTGGACCGTCCGATACGAATGCGGGCTCTAAATGAGGTCATTGCCACACTTGTCTGACGAGAAAAGTCCACACGATCGGCATCTCGACCGCTTCAGCTGACCGGGACGTCGAGACGCTTGGGAAAATCCAGAGGGCGCCTCCGTCGCAAACCGGAAGTTAGAGGTGGGGTAAGGAGGTCTTTTAGAGGAGAAGGAAAGAGAATGCGCCACTTTTCCCAGATACAGGGACTTTATTCTTCCCTCCGCTCCCGTTTCCCCGCCCCTCCTTTCCCATTTTCGGCAGCCGTCTTTTCTCGCGACGTGCCAGGCTTTCTCGGTATAGAGGCTTTGCAGACTGACTCAGATTCTCCCGACGAAGACGCACATTCACTTTCGCTTTAACCAGCTATCATGCCGACGCCGTGACGTACTCTGTTGCTATTTCGACGGGTTTCTTGTGAAAATATTCAACAAGACGAAACGTCTATCGAGTCAAAATGTTCAGCAGGCCACCTGACACCAATGTCAAAACGTCCATCGAGACGAAATGCACAATTGGGTCAAAATGTCCATCGAGTCAAAATGTCCATCGAGACGAAATGTCCAACCGGTTCAGAATGTCCATCGACTCAAAATGTCCGACGAGACGAAATGTTCAATTGGGTTAAAATGTCTAATGAGACGAAATGTCCAACGAGACGAAATGTCCAAAGCGACTGAATTTCCATCCACGTTAAAATAGCCACATAAAAGTGCTCAATCCTGGTTGAATGACTTCCCACTCGTCTCTGTAGGGCCTTAGAAAACATTATTTAACACAAAGGGCGCTAAATTCTTTCGTTTTTTCTTTTGTCCGCAAGGTCAGTGGAGGCACTATTTTGTTCCGAGGATTTCACCAAACTGTCTGGGACCGTGGTTCCGATCGACCGGTGACCCCGTTTAACACAAAAGGTACTTCTCGGTTCGACAAGACTCGACCTGGTCTTGAAGTCCTGTCTAATGTTGCTTATATCAAGTATGATCAAGTCAGGTATGAATGGCAACGCGAGAAAAACTGCGGGAGGCACAGAATTTGCCGACTCCTGTTCAAGGCCTTCGGAAAATAATTCGGGTTCTGTGGATATTTATACAGCGTGTAGTTGGTCAGCCATTTTAAAGTTGCGACGAGTCACTTGCTGTAGATGAGCAATTAGCCAGCGCAGTACAACCGCTAGCCTGGGGCATTTAACCTGCACCACGCAGTAGTGATACACGAGCGCACGCCGGTACGATGCTCATCCAGATCGAAACGGGCAGGGTATCTGCAGCGCGAGCTTTTGCTCCGCGTGCTCCGAGCTGGTGTACGCTAGACCACTCGGCCACCGATCCCCCTAAGTACAGTGTACCCTAAGGGCTTCAGACTGTTGTCCCTGGCAGTGACTTTAAAGGCCGGTTCGAAGCGCTGATGTAGCGCTGCTCACGTGTCGTCATCTACTTATCATCTGCCATGAGCAGCAGTTTTGACGGTGCGATACAATGCTGGTGAACGCTCCCGTCAGCACGCGTTTAGCGCGAGGTCAGCGCTATGCTTGTAACACTCCGCTGCATGTGTGAACAGGCCTTAAAGGGGTCATGAAACGATTTTCCTACTTCTTCCTCCTTAGCTTTAATCCTCAACTCAAATGCGAATTGTGAAATCACGTGGTCGTGACATTCCTTCGGCACCAGTGCGATGACTCCTAGCTACCACCGTGCTTTTTATGCACACCATAGAACTTGTCATTCCCCAGTGACGATAAGTTCCGTCAGGGCACTCATTGGCCACGAACGCGAATCCAAATATTCGTCGACGGATTGATTGTTGACGAGTGCATACGTCCGAGTGACGCAGTTCTCGTGTCCAATGCGTGAGCTGGGCTCTGCTGACGTCAGTTTGGCGCCGGTGACGCGCTTTTGGAACTGCGGATGTATCATAGTGAAAAGGCGGAGAGCTTTCGAAGGCAAGAAGGTACAAAATAGTTCGCTATATTTTCAAATGTTCGTACCGAAAAGCTGGCTTTTGACTTTCTAGCCTCTTTCTTTTGGCCAACTAAACGATATGCGATTAGTAAAGTCCCAATTTAAAATCATTCATCCCAACCCAAAATTCGTTTCATGGGCCCTTTAATAGACCCTTTCCGAAATTCAGTCTGGCCACTTTGATCACTATCATCATCTGTGGAACTGCATCTGTGCCATACCAATGGCGGCCTTCTAGTGACCGATAAAGGAAGACGTTGAAGATGCTCGTAAGCGGATGATGCGAGGCCTGTATATTCGGGGGGTCAGCACGACGCGACGTAGGAATGGAACACAAGAGCTACGTAAGCGTCTATTTCTAACTCAGATTCAGTCAATCTGTGGGCGGCACACAATTGGCTTTAAAGCCCTTTGGCGTATAGAATGTTCTCGAGGCATCGGTTTGGGTTTGGAGCTTTGTTCTGAATGCAGGTTCTTGGTCACCATCGAACTGAAAGTGATCGAGAAAGAACTCACACTGAACAATTCCTCGTGTGCCGTTGACTTGCGAAAGTGACGGTGCCGATACAAGTTCATCTCCGCCATTGATATGGCAAAACCTCAACTTCTTTACGAACCACCAGATGGCACTGAATTTCGGAAAGGGTCTATAAATTATCCAAGCATCAAGGAGAATGCAGGGAATGGTGTTCCACGCGTCGCACGCGCACGCCTTCCCCGTATAAAAGATTCGAAGTAAATAACCAAAATAATCCTTTGACGAACGCGCGTGCAATATGCCATTTGTTTTAGGCTTTTGATTAGAACAGTTTCAGCTGCAGACGCCAGCACGTGCGGCACCTGGGACACCTTCTCTACATTATCTTTGATGCTTGTTAAAAGGTCTGAACCACTGCACGATGGCGGAAAACGCGACACCACAGAGTTTGAGAGTCTAACACTGCATAAGCTAGAAATGAAATGCCATTAGTACGGTTTCTAAGGTTCCGACATTGGTGGTGTCTTGTGCGTCCGCCATTGTGTAGGGATTCCACAGCTTCCAACAGAGTGCGCACTTTCGAAAGGGGTCTATATTCTCACGAAGGTGCTGTCATTTGTCTCCTTTATCGAGGGACGGAAGCTATTCGCTGTAAGACGCTCGCTAGGGGTGCTTCTGTTTTCCTCACTATGGGCAGTGCACGTGCTACCCACGCGGTTATGTTTAAATTATCATAGTGCAAAAAACATCAGTGGCGATTGTGCAAGGAATAACAACGAAAACGACAATAACGTGAATAAATCTTCAACACCGCAGACGAACAGATTAGCAAACTGCCCGTGGCTGCTGCTGCCAGAATGCTGCTCCCAACCTTGTTGACGGCTTTATGGCAGGGTTTCCCCTCACAGAAGTCGCGGGAGTCGGTGGGTGGTGTCGTGCGTGAAACGTGGAGTCTCACGTTTCACAGCGTTGAAGCGAAGTAGCGATAGTCTCGTCGACGCGATAACTGAAGTAACGCACCCTAGAATCCGATCGCAGGCAGCACCACGAGGTTCGTTGATAACTGCAAGGGCGCAGAGGAAAAAATTAGCGCTTTTACAGCTTCCCGTCGCTGCTGCTGCCAGAACGACAGTATCATTCAAGTTGAGGTCAGAAACAATTTTGTTTCTGCCCCAAGAGTCAACGTTAAGAAGCACGCGGGTCCGTAGAAGGCAAGAGATGACGAGTTCCGAGAACATAATCAATAAAGTGCGACGATGTGCTACTGTCACCACAATTAAAGCCAAACGAGGCATACTGGAGATAAATAAACAGGACAGTCGAAAGCATCTTATAGTGCCAGAAATCTTGTTGCTGTGCGTCGCCATCTTAGAAGCAAAGGAGGGTAGCGAAGCTACCTCAAGAATACCAGAGACATTATAAAGCCCTTCGACAGACAAGCCCACTCAGCTATCAGCTGCATGACCTAAATTCATCTCGTATAAAAAGCCAGATTTTGCCAGCTCATGGCAGTCAACTAAAACGGTCCGCCTCCAGACACACACTCACGAACAAAGATGACGTGAGGCAAACTGATGAGAATGCTCAGTGTGCAAGGAAGGGGGGGGGGGGGACGTTTCAGTGAACTCTACGGCGACTAGGGAATTAATAAAAGAAAAAGGAAATGACAAAAAGAAGAACGAGGTGACGATAGTCAAGCGGTATTTGCAGAAATGACGTAAAGAAGGACTTTTCAGAATTATAAAGAATTATACAAATAATTCCTCGATAGCTCGTGTCATACGAGATAAGCTTCAAGAAAACATTTCTGCCCAAAAGTATATTTGTTTAGCTCTAAGCCCTCAAAATGGCTGCGAAACAAATTACCCACAAACAAGAACGAGACAGAATTTGGCTCAATTTGGCTCGTTGGTTTAATCAAAGATGACCTGCCAAAAAACGACAATTATTCCAGTATTGATCATTACATTTATAAAATAAAAACTAGACACCATTCAGCATAGACTGGAGTACGACGCACAACATTCAGTGAATTTAGGCAACTTATATCACAATACTCGAAGTCTTCCATTATAAACAGACGTTTCGGCACAATTTTATTCGGAGCTTTCCACCGTCTACTCTCATAAATTGGGCTTCTGTATGGCGCATGAATGAACGAATATCTTATTCACGTAATATAAGGAGCCGAGTCATTTTACCCTGCGGCATTTCACAAACCTCACACCCGTCTTAAAAAAGAATTCAATTATTTTTCAAAATTCACTCTAGACAAGCAATACAATAGCATGGGAGAAACAGACAACTTTATTTTTCCTTTCCATCTCTCTTTCTCGCCTCGGGCTGTTGTTCCTCAGGAATGCCGACCTCTCTCCACAAAAGCGACTGCTTATCTTTTTCTTAAAAGTGATTTTTCACGTCTCTGTTTCGCAGAAGGCGCAAGCACTTGATTGCATAATAGGTCGTAGGATTAGCGCGTTTCCAAGTTTCCTCACGCCGTGCTCCTGGAGTCTGATTCCTCCGCGTGCCCGCGCGATATCGCACGGGCACGATGGGGCGCCGCTTCTCGCTGGATCCGCGTGGTTGGAGCCCACCAAGGAAAATGATTCAAGGGGAAAGCTTTCGATAAGGGGAGCACGTTATGAGCGGAAAGTGTAACGGGGCGTCAAGGCTGCGTCCCTGGGGTCAGTGACTGTTGGTTTAGGAATGTAGCCGCAGTTTTCCCTTTACTTCGGCTTTGTGGAAAAAGACTTTGAACTCTCCAAGTGGTTTAGTCCAGCCCTTGGTCGCTATAATGTTTTAATTGTGAAAATAGGCACCACCAAGCGGCGCAATATTTTGGTAGGAGTTGAGCGTTTTAGCTTTATTAAATATATATTTGGTAACCATCCTCGTGTATATCTACAATGACCTATCTTGAAGGATCGTCATTCATTGCCAGCTTATCTTTAATCACACTGTACTTGCATTCAACACTGTCTCGTCATAGACCTGAGGATAAAACTACCACGGCCGCTTGATAAGGGACTCCCACAGGGGGGATCGAGAGGCCGTGAAACTACTAAAGCTGAAAAATTACGCTATCGAGAGAGCGTGTACATTGTAGAGAAAGCCGTGAAAGCTGCATTAATGGAATCTGTGCAGGTGTTTTATACGGCCAGGGGGACATGCTATAGGGGGCTAATCGTCCCAATAAGGCAGATAATTGCCTAAAATTTGTTCAATACCTTTTTAATTAGTGACGATAAATATAAGGTTTCAACAAGAAACTCGCTGATTGCCGTTGAAAACCACTAAATACGCAAATTTGACAAAGATTGGGGACGCGCGTTAGCGCGGTGGTGTGCTAATATTACGACTCATGCAACGGGCGTAATGCAGGCAGAGCAAAACAGCGGATGATAAAAGACTGAAAAACCACCGGAGCGCGTTTTCGAACCATTAAGCCTCATTTACACAACAGGCTCCTCGCCCCGCCCCGGCGCCAGCGCCGTCGGCACCGCGCCGAAATCGGGACGGTGCGAGGACGGTGAAGTGTTTGAACCTTGGTTTGAACCAACGGCGACGGAGCCACGGAGCTGCCGGCGGTGGCTACGTGGATGGATGGATGAATGGTGGCGGCTCTGCCTTCTATGCTGGGCGGTAGCTTGCGCCACCTAGGCTTGAAACCTTTCTGCACCTTCCTTTCAAATTCTGCGTCTAACTTTTGTAGCACGTTTGACTGTATAACCGGTATAACCCATTAATCTCGTGCGCAATTTTACACTTCCCCAGATCTCTACCGCCAATCCTGTATCCACCAAACCCCTCTTGGTGACTACCTTGTGGCAGCGCCGATAACCAAATGTAGTGGACGATCGGCGTCGTTGAGCGCCGCCACTACTTCTTTGTTTCTTGCAGCTTCCGTTTGGGTCGGCGATAAGGATCTTGCGTGTTTGAAATCATTTTATTTGTCTCTACTTTTCGAAACAAAAACGACAAGACCCACAGCAAGCACGTTTCACATCAATCACTCCTTACGCCACATTTCTTCCCCAATGATCGACCACCGTATTTTCTTTCTTTGGCAGTTCTTCCTTCGAGTCGTATTTACGTCTATCGTAAAGCAACTGATGAGGTATCACCATTTTGGGCAGCCACTTAGCGGTAAATTCAAATTTCTGTTTGCCCGCTGTTCAAGAGACGTAAACATGAAACAATGCGCCCGTCGTCCAGTTTCATCCCGAAAAGAACGTCGTTGGCTTCGTCGTTGGGGCACGGTACGGTATATCCCCCCTCGCACGGTCACAGAAATTTTGAGACTACTACTACTACTAAGTGTTGCGAATGAAGATGAGGGAGGAGAGGGCCAATTGGGTGGATGGGCACCGGGATCCGGCAGATTGAGCGAAAGTTTTCCTAATTTGGGATTGGTCTTCCCCCGTTGGGGCGGAACTCCGGCGCCCTCCGTCTTCCGTGGGGAAGTAAAACATCATCTTTCAGCGCACTTCGGCTCCGGTGAAGTGATTTGGGGCCGAAATCGATTCGAAAACCCTCTACCTCGGCGGGAACGCCGCCGGCATTCCCGCGGGGGGAGGGCGTAGCCGACTAGCGTGCTTCCCACGCGCCCCAAATCTGTTTAAAGTTGACTCATTCGGTAGTTTTCGAAGACGCTCAGCAACTTACGGATTGGAATCATATATGTATCATGAATACTTAAAACTTAAATGCGCACATTTTAGTACTTAACCGACTATCGTGACGATGATCCTCCTATATAAAGAGTACCCCCCTTGTCGTCACACACACAGGTCGCATTAGTGTAGCTTTCACGACTTTATTTAAAATGAATCTGCGAATCAATAAAGACACCTGTACTAGTAGTACACGTAGAGAAAACGAATGCTCACCTCGAGTGATAAAGAACATGTACATTTACGCAAGTATTATGGTTTAGAGATCCAAGAAAAAATAGTAAATTAATTTCCAATAGAAATACATCATCAGAAGTGCAACAACTGCTCGTGCGTCCGGCTAAAATACGCTGATAATGTCAAATACCTGGTTATGCGTATAGACAAACATATTAAATGGATATTCTCAAAGACCTCGCTTGTAAAAAAATTAAGGGTATTAATGGCACATATGTATCATTTCAAGACTTACTACCGCGATCCATACTTAAATGATATACAATGCACTCGGGAAATCCGTACTTCGATATGAAATAATAGTTACGGGCACTGTGCCAAGCATTTACAACTAAAGCTAGAATAGATCCAAAAAAGGATAGTAGGAATATTGGTTACCGAAGCGAAGAAACTGATCTCTCAGACTCCAGGCATAAAGAGCTAGGAATGTTACGTTTCAGAGATGAAATGAAGTATGATATTGTTATAAAAAAAATTTACCAACAAACATAGGCAGGAAAATGTAAAAAAAGGAGATTAAGACCGAATAAAAAATTTGTTGCACCATTTATAAGTAGAAAATATGGAAAGGTCACAAGGATATATTACGTACCTAGGCTTTTTAATAAATTACCGGATGAGCTACATAAAATGAAATCGGCCAGATTAAAAAAGCTGACAAAAAGATGGATATTTCAACGGGGAAAAAAGGACCCATAAAATGTAGTAGGAATAGATAATAGAGTATCCACGAAAACGCAAAATATGAAAGGTTCGCATTTCTCATCATTTATTAGCGAATTCTAGTATCCTTTACGCTATGTAAATACTAATTCAGTATTACTGAACGTGTTTTACATATATATTGTTCACTTAGAGGAATTCATATTAGCTGTGAAAGGAGGTGAGACTGCAGTAACTTATAATGGTATTTGTGTGCTCTGTTGTTTTTTTAGTTATTGACAAAAAAGACAGACTTCTGCTTTTTTTTTTACCCCCACAATACCCTACTCCATTGCATGTACCCTACCCTCTACCCCGCTTCTTGTAAATACTGCCCCCACTGGCACCCTATACATCTAGTATGGGAGTGTCAACTAACCCATCCCTTACTCCTAACCCCTAACCCACATACGAGCAGTGGGCGGCACGGCTGACCAGCCCCGACCTCTCCTTCCAGCGTAGCCTGGTGGAGAGGGCCGGAGTGGCCAGCACAGGCCAGGGTATCCCGGACTAGAGGAAACCCCCCACCAGGCGGGTGCCCAGACATCAGCACCTAAGGCTCGCCATAATAAAGTTTATCCTCCTCCTGCCCACACAAGCGTACACACGCAATAATTGGCTTATGTGCGCTTTATTGTACTTTTTTCGAAGGAAGTAAATAAATATGTTTTGAATTGTATTGTATTGTATTAAACATAGAGATGCTCATTAAACCATTCAAATAAAGCAAAAATAAAAAGCAGTTTTAGACAAAAATAATCGTAATTATCGCAAATACCGACATTAGCAGCTCGCATATTCTGAAATTCTGTCAGAGCGGCGTTTTCTGAAAGTGCACCACGGAGATGAAAATTTGCGAAAAACTTTTTTTTTAAGAAAAAATAGCGAGATTTATTAAAATGAACTATTAGTTTTATTTCGACGTACTCTTTGCAATTGTAAATGAGAAACTCCTCAGTAATTATATTACCTCATGCTAAAAAACAAACAAGAAATACGCAACATATCACCATACAAACAAAAGTCCCTCCGCACTGAAAGTAGCGCAATTTATTGCAGGGAAAGAGTACTTGTTTCCTCGTCCACCTCTCTTCCACTAAGGCAGCCTCTCCCTCGTTCTTCAATTCGAGTGACGCTTGACATTTGATAAATGCCGTTCCGAAAACCGGATGGACGGCTGTATCTTTTATAAGGGTGGTAGCTTGCTCTACCTAGTGTAAAAAAAAAAAAAAGAGCAGTACTGTGTTAATGCACAGTACAGTCGGGCGAGAACTGCGACACATCACGACGAAGTCGTTGGTTTCGGCGTCGCGTTCACGCACTTCGGGGTCTCAACGGCGAAATCTCAACTGGCTTCGTTCTCACGAGCACGCACATCACTAGGCACGTTGAATTTAGCTGGACCTCCTGCACCGGTGCCAAAAGTGTAGTGCGGTGTTCTTCCGGTCGTATCTCAATGCGGCGAGCAAGTTGTAATCTTCCTGGGCAACAGTTGCAGTGACGTCAGCATGATCCCTTGAGGGTAGACCTCTTTGCCAAATGCCTCGAGGTCTACCACTATTTTTTTTTTCAATAAGCCAATAAGAGTCGGCGTTCCGACATCATCGCAACCCCTGCGCAAGAAACAGACAAACTGGCGCTCCGCATACAGATACCGGAAGTACACTACTGCACACTTTCTGCACCGGTGCAGAAGGTGGAGGTGAATAGAAGGAGCTACTGTTCTACCTGCGTCGAACGGCGCAGGTACCTGCGTCGACCTGCGTCGAACGGCGAGAAACGTCGAACGGCGTCTTTAGCGTCTCACAACAAGTTCGACGCAACTACAAGGCGACGCCATGGTACACACGTCTCACACTTCGCGCCATGATC
>JABSTQ010004637.1:0-22423 GCA_013358835.2 Ixodes persulcatus
GTGCCACCCCCGGCTGGAACAGGGACTGGAAGTCGGTCAGGAGGCTCGGGACGTCCTTCACTACGTGCAGGGCAGCTTCCTGGTACTCCGGCAGCCAAACACCCAGCGCATGAATCCAGTTCCGGCCCAGCAGCGTCGGCGACGACCCCTTGGTTAGGTAAAGGGGAAGGATTGCCTCCCTGTCGCCAAGGCGAACGCTAACTTGGGCCCGACCCTGGACCTGGGAAAGCTGCCCGGAGTAGCTGCGCAGCATGACGTCTGACGCCTCGATGGACACGCCAGGAAAGGTCCGCTTGAACAGCTTCCCGGCCATGACCGACACGCTGGCCCCTGTGTCCAGCTCCATGGTGATGGGGTGCCCGCAGACTTCGACAGACACCAAGTAAGGTGGCACAGACGATGGAGGCTTATTAGTCTGCAACACGTCGAAAATCTGCGGGTCCTCGGCCACGACGTGGAGCCTCGCTGAGGAGGGACCCTAACTTGGAGCCGCTCGTCCCCGCCGCGTTCTCTTGCGACGGCCACCCTGGCCGCGGGCTTGCCTGGAACCCGGGCTTGAACCAGGCTGCTGCTGCTGCTGCTGGCCGCCGCTCGTCCTCCCCCCTCGGCAGACACGTGCGAGGTGCCCAGTTCTCCCGCACGTGAAGCATTGTGCTTGGGCGAACTGGCACTGTGAGGGGGAGTGGGCAGCACCGCAGCGGCTGCAGGCACCGCTCCTTGTCGCCATCTTGTTCACCGCCGCTTCCGCTGCTTCCGTCGACGGTGAGCCGGCCGCACGCGCAATTTCGCTGGCGTACTTGGCTGCTGCTTCCATCGCCTGCGCTGCCTTCACCGCGTCGTCCAGCGAGGGGTCGGGAAGCTCCAGGAGTCGCGTCTGCATGACGGGGTTGTTGATGCCGCAGACGAACCGGTCCCGGAGTAGCGAGTCCAACTGGTCGCCGAAGGCGCAGGTGTTCGCTAACCCTCGCAGCGCAGCGACGAACTGGCCGAGGGTCTCCCCGTCCCGGCGGCTCCGGTTGTTGAAGCGGAACCGCTCCATAAGTGTGGACGGTGCCGGGCTGAAGTGCGAGCGCAGCGTGGCGAGCAGCTCACCCAGCGTTTTGACGTGCGGCGTGGCCGGCTTGAGGAGGTCGAGCAGGAGACTGAAGACGCGGGTCCCGCAGCTCGCCAGGAAGATGTCCCGTTGTTTCGCCTCGGGCGTGTCGTTCGCCTGGAAGAACACGTGGACTTGTTCTTCGTAGACAGGCCAGGCGGACCCATCTCCCTCGAACGGCTCGAGCCTCCCGTACAGCGGCATGGCGACAGGAGCGGGGGCCGGTGTTCCGACGACTCTCTCGGCGGCGTGGGCCGAACCGTGCACGTTGTTGGCCTCCAGTGCCACGGTTCCTCGTCGCCAGTGTCACGATCCTTCTGGAACGTGGACGAAGGGGGCCGAAGCACCCGCCGAGAAGAGACGACTCGCAGCCTGGTTGTGAGGGTGGACGATGACTGACCGGGGCGGCGTGCGCTCCTCGGTGTTTATTAAGGATGAAACCTACTTTGTCCATGAAGCCCACTTGGCCCGTTTTCGCGTCCACCGAGCTTGTGCTCTTTTTTTCCTAAACTTGATCAAATTACAGAAAGTAGGATAGCGCCGAAAAGTTCCCCACGCCTTGTTCTGGCTTTTCCGAGTGGAAGTACATTCCTCATTCCACCAGGGCTTGCACCTCTGGGGAAGATTTCCTGAGGTCTGTGGAATTGAAGCAGAAGCAGCATTTATAATGCATTCTGTAACGTAAAGTGTCGCATCCTCAGGAGTCATATGAAGAAACGAAGAGGGATCGAGTGTTGCTTCTAGACCAAAAAATAGACCAGTCGGCCTTTTCCAGCTTCCATCGTGGAAGGCGGGTTGGTATCGATGAAACTGGTAAAACGCTCTCTAAAATTATGGGTAGATGGTCGCTGCCAAAAGGATTGTCTAAAACATTCCATGAAAAGCATGAAAGTAGAGATGGTGATGATAGTGATAGGTCGATTGATGTAAAAGTGTTGTTGGCAGCACTAAAAAATGTTGGTTCTTTCTTATTAAGCAAGCAGATTCCAGTTGATAATAAAAGCCTTTCAATAACTCCACCTTGAGAGTCTTGACGAGAGCTTCCCCACAAAGGATGGTGGGCGTTAAAATCACCAAGAATTAAAAAAGGTTTGCGAAGTTGTTTGATGAGTGCTTGAAGTTCATGGAGGTGTAGCGGAACATTAGGTAGTAAGTAGAGTGATACTAGAGTGATGAGGCGGTCAAGAAGGATGCGAACTGCAACTGCCTCAAGTGAAGTTTGTAAAGGAACTTCAGCACATGCCACTCCACTTTGAACCACCACTGCTACACCACCCGAAGGGTTTGAGGAATGGCGGTCCTTCCTAAAAACTTGTTGATGACGCAAAACCTGCGCATGCGAATCAGTCAGACAAGTCTCCTGTAGGCGAATAGCAACAGGACGGAGCTCATCAAAAAATGAATTGATGTCACCTATGTTACGTAGAAGTCCGCGACAGTTCCACTGCATAATGCCTATGTGCTTAGCCAGTGCAAAGTGAATATGAAAACTGCTAAAAAGTAAAATGAGGTGACTATGGCTTAAAATCTATTTTTTCGCGCATGGCGTTCTTCTTTACAGCCTCTTTCTGCAGGCCAGTAGAGTCACTGGTGGCAGAAAGAGGGGAGTCAGATCCAGCAAGGAAACTTTCCTCGCCGGACTGGGGTCCACCCTCGTCCATAGGCTCCTCAGGGGGAGCAGGAGGGACACCCGGTGGGGTCGGCAGCCTTAACAGCTCACTAGGTCTCTGCTGGGTCGAGACGCGGGTTGTCCCCGGCCTCGAGGAGGCAGGGAGGCAGGGGCGGTGGGGGGTGCCATCCCCTGCTTCAGGGTGGACGTTGAAGTAACAGCGTCCACCGTGTGGTTGGGGTGCAGTGCAGCTGCCACTGCTCCCGCGGGTTTTAGAGGGGACACTGACACACACACCCCCTCGAGGGGTCTGTGTTCCCGCCGATGCCATCACGGGTCGTGCCAGTCCCCTGCGCACGACCTCGGCATACCCTCCTTTCGATAGGAAGGAGAAACGTTTTTTCGCCTCATGGTAGGAGATGTTTTCTGTGGTCTTCAAAGTAAGTATTTCTTTTTCTTCTTTCCATTTCGGACAAGAGTGCGAGTATGCTGGATGCCGGCCATCACAGTTGACACATCTCGGTTCGCTCTCGCAACTGTCAGCAATATGCTCTTTACTGGAGCACTTCGCGCAAGCGTCACTTCCCCGGCAGCTCCGTGACCCATGGCCGAACCTTTGGCACTTAAAGCACCGCTGAGGATTCGGCACATAGGGGCGAACACGGCACCTGAGGTAGCCTGCCTTTGTGGCCTCTGGGAGAGTGGTGGTGTCAAAGGTCAGTATAATGTGTCTCGTTTTACGCTCTACACCCTCACGACGAAGGGTGATGCGACGAGCGGCAACAACTCCTTGGTCTGAAAGGCCTTCGACGAGTTCTTCCTCATACGAGTCCATTAGGTCGTCTTCCGAAATAACTCCTTGAACTGTATTAAGTCTGCGGTGTGCAGTAACGCTTACTTTGCATTCAGACACAGCGTTGAGAGAAAGAAGGGCATCACTTTGCTTTTTGGTGCTGATCTCAACAAGAAGATCACCGGACGGCATCTTTTTAGCAGAATAATCTTTCCCAACGATTCCTACCAGTACCTTGGCGACCAAGAAAGGGGACAGTTTGGCACGTGGTTTTTCTTCTTCAGAGTGTAAGACAAGAAATTTTAGGAATTTTTCGAGTACTTTGGATGTTTCGGGAGTGACTTGAGCTTTGGTGCGACCTCTTTTCAGAGGCCGATCAAGAAAGGTTTTGTTGTGCGGACCCATATGAGATGGGAGGAAATTTCAGTGCCCGGGTGCACCGCCCACCACGGAGCCCAACAAGGGGGTGGGTAATGTGCCATAGCAAGATGGGCTTGGCTGACACGATTACTCTACCAGTGCCGCCCGGGCACTATACCCTAGTGTGGTTGCAGGGACAGGACCTGTTTCCACTCAAGGTTGGCCCTTGCCGCCTATGAAGGTGAAAAAGGAAGGAAGAGAGTGTAGAAGAAAAGAGAAAGAGGGGAGAGGAAAAGGGAAAGAAGGAAGAAGAGGGTAGAAGAGGCGACTGACTGAATCATCTTGGTCGGGCCAAGCCAGGACACCCGTCTACGAATAGCAGGAGCCGAAGCGGTGTATTGCCTCGCCCGGGGGGCCCCGAAGGAACCAAACATACCCCGGGCTCAGCTCAACCACCAGGGTCCCCTTTTCCCCGGACACGGGTTAAGCCACGCACAGCCAGATGTGGGTGGGCGAACCCACATGGCTCGGGGTTCGTAGTGACGCCACTCACCAAGTACCTACTAAAGTAGGTACTCCCTGCGTGCGGGTATGGTGGCCCACATGGCTGGGGTCCGTGGTGACGCTACTCACCAAGCACCTAGCACCTAAGGTGCAGGCGCACCCTGCGGGGATTGGGGTCCCTGCAGACGCGACTCTCCAAACACCTGCTTTCACAGGTGCCCCCTGCGGGGAGCGAATCTGGGGACGCACCCGATCGCGACTCTCTACACTTGCCAGAGAACTACACAGACTGGCAGGCAGCCCTGGCCCGAACCCAAGACCGCCGCCGCCGAGCGAGCCACCACCACTCCGCGTCGAGCTCGATGCAGGCCTCGGGGGCCCGAAAAACCGACTGGCACCAACGGTGGCTAAACAGCTGGCAGAGGGATGCTTGGATGGACGATTCCGGGGCTGGGCGAGGTGCTACACGGACGGGCCGGTCGACCCCGACGCACGCACAGCCACGGCCGCCGCGGTAGCGGTGGACCTGGGATCCAGCGCGGAAGAGCGCCTCTCCTTCTTCTCGTCGTCGACGACGGCAGAGCTCGCGACCCTGCGTCTCGCGCTGACCATAGCCGAGGCAGAAAGCCCCCCTGGAACCTGGTGATCCTGAGTGACTCCAGGGCGGCGCTGACCCAGCTGGCCAACCTCGACCGAGCACCTCCGCTCGCCAGAGAGGTGGGGAACTTGGCGATGCTGATGCAGCGCCGAGGCTGGACCCTCACTTTTCAGTGGCTCCCTGCTCATTGCGGCATAGGTGCAAACGAAGCAGCGGACCGCCTGGCCGCCACAGCCCAGCGGGATGAAGCTTTCCCTACGTCCAGCGAGGCTGCTTTCTCGGACGCACACCTCCTGGTTTCGCGGTCCATCCAACTCCACCATCCCGAACTTGAGCATGGCCCCTTCCCGCCCAGACTCCCGAAGAACCTGCCAAGAAAAGTCGCAGCAGCAATGTACCGACTCCGCACAAACAGTGCCTTCACCCCGGCCTACCTGGCCCGCTGGAGAGGACACCGAGACTGCCCCTGCCCGCTCTGCCGAGAGGCAGACATGGACGATTGATTGATTGTTTGATTGATTTTGGGGTTTAATGGTGCAAGATCTACGAGGCCATCTGCGCCAAACGGGAGTAAGAATCAGCATACTTCGGTGAGGGTTTTACCAAAGTGCAACCTAGGACTTGGTAAAGCTATATTTGGTATAAAATGCCAATACTAGTAAGAAAGTCTATTACCCTGCTAAAAGGGACTATGGGATTCTCCCCCAGGAGGAGGGCCGGATGAAACGGGATCTGTTGTCGAAACAACTCAGGAAAATAAACACGATGCTTGGGCTCCAGAGCGGGACAGGACCACAAGATATGTAAGATTGTAAGAGTATCACCACATTGATCACAAATAGGTGAATCTTCTCCCCAAAGCAGGTACTTATGAGTGATGAAGGAATGGCCGATTCTCAGACGGCACAGCAAGGTTTTATAAAGACGACTCTTGCATGAAGAGCTTTCCCAGGCTCCAAGAACAGGCTTTGTAACGTGGAGCTTGTTTTCACACTCCCTGTCCCATTCCAACTGCCAGCAACGAAAAAGTGATGACTTCACTAAAGGCTTTATATCCTGATATGGTAAACAGGAAGACGATTGGACAAGGTTTCCCACAGACCCTGCAAGCCTGTCGGCCCTCTCGTTGCCCTCTATGCCAACGTGACTAGGTACCCAACAAAATATTATGCTTTGACCGTCATGTAGAGCAGTGTTGAGTTTACTCTGAATTTGTTGTACAAGCATGTATTTAAGTGTCTTTAACAGAGCAAACTGCAACAATCACACTCTAAGAATCAACAAACAGAACAGCCCTAGTTATTTTCTTATGTAGAATGTGGTCTATTGCCAATGATACTGCATAGAGTTCTGCAGTAAAAATGCTGGCAAACGAACTAAGTCGCTTAACTTTAGAGAAGTGTTCTGAATACACAGTGCAGCCAACAAGAGATGAAGTCTTGGCACCATCTGTGTAAACATGAAGATAACCATCATACCTGGTTTGTACTTCACAAAACTCTTGCAGTATTACAGCATGGGAAATGCCATGTCTGTTAAATTTTGTGAGCGACCAGTCACAGGCAACTGGCAGTGTCTTCCAGGGTAAATAAGGTTGTCGACATTTCGAATGAGGCCGACCTGGTCCAATGAAAGATGCTGCGAAGTGCAAAGTTCTTCAATGCGGGAGCTTAATGGTGTCACGATGCTTGGCTTGTTGTTAAAAAGACGGGAAAACCTCGACCTCGTAAGGGAAAAGTAAGTGGGGCGTTGAGGGTCAGCCAGAATCTTAAAAGCATACGTCCAGACATGCAGACGACATTGCACTAATCATTACAGAAAACACACAACTACACCTAGAAATAACAGCGCAAGCAACACTTAGTATCATAAACGACAGGGGGAAACAACATCATATAAACTTCAATCCCTCTAAACGTACCTTCACCCTCATAGGCAGACATCTTAAAAGACCCCCGACCAACAAACTTGGAAAGCATAGTTTGACACACTCACAAGCACTGAAAATATTACGCATCATTTTTTATTCAAAACTTTCCTTTTAAAGTATGTTGCCAGCAATAACCTGCCATTCACTGGCTTGACAAGTCTTGTCAAGACGGTAAATAACTTTTTTCCAAGCCTATTCTACCAGACTCGCGGTACTTTCTTAGCAAGATGTTTGGTGATGGTGCTACCATTATTCATTTTTACTGCCCACACCGTTTTTCCTTCATTGGGAAACTGGATGACAGTTGGAGTTCTTTCCAGTGGTTACATTCAAGCCGGAAGTGCCCGGAGTCAAATGTCTCTGAGCCACCTTTTTTCCTACCTTCAACATTCAGTCGCAGCTGCAGGGGACTCTGAAAAATTCAGACTTTCTAGATCTAACAGAACCTCTGGAGGACGGACACACGATGGGTGACATAACGGATGGAAGTATGTACCGTGCTTTTGCGAATGGAACTGCGGAGGCCGGAGATGGGGTTAGTGTCACCTTGAACGCAGATAGTGCCCCAGCATTTAAGTCCTCGTCCACTTGGATACTGCCAATCCAGCTTTCAGTTAATAAAATTCCTCCCAAGAATCGTATGAAAAACCTTGTGCTAGTGGCCCTCCGGTTTGGGAAAAGCAAACCGCGGAAGGACATCTTCTAAAAGGCATTTGTGGACATGATGCAAAACCTTTTCGAGACTGGATTTCCTTTAAGCTTCAAGGGGAAGACAAACTTTCAGAACTTTTTTGTATCTGCACGGGAGTTGACTCAGTTGCACAAGCCCGTATGCAGGGAATCATGCAACTGAATGGTTACTTTGGTTGTAACTGGTGTTTGCAGCCTGGCACAGGGATTGGAAGATCTTTAAAGTATCCTGTCCGGACAGTGGATCCCGATGAGCATACTGGCACTGTAGTGCGGGGTGTCAGGACTGTTTCTCGCTCATGAATCAGGAGCACTTCAGCATAGTCTGGGGCTTTGTCCCAGACTACATGCATTGCATATTGCTGGGTGTGACTAGGCAGATATTGAAGCATTGGCTCGATTGCTATGAGATATTTCTACATTGGGTGAGAGATTGGCAGGATGGACAGCAGGCTTCTAGCCATAAAACCCCCAAGAGACGTAAGGGAGATGCCGAGGTCGCTGATCTGACACTTGTTGCATCGACGAGAGGAGGTTTGCAGGAGCTACTGAATCAGTTTGAGGCCTTCTTCAAAGCAAGAGACCTAAGCTTCAACCAAGATAAATCTTCTATGCGTCTGTAGTGCGCTCAAACAGGCAGAAAAAGACCAAGGTCGAGCAACGGCCATTTCAAATAGCTGGGTAAGACATCCCGACACTTGATTGTGTCACATCATGGAAGTACCTGGGTGTACTCTTCAACACGAGGGGACGGAAGGTGCCGGTGACGTGTGAGTTGGTTCCACTCTTTTGAGAGATTTTTGCTGCGCCGCTGAAACCTCAGCAGCATCTGGTGTTGTTAAAGCTCTCTACTGAGCTTCTACCAGAGGCCTTCACACCTGTGTGCGGACAAAAATCTGCAGGTGGCTGCGGCTGCCTCAGGACACCCCGGTGGGCTATTTTCATGCACCGGCGGAGGGTGGTAGGCTTGTGATCCTTGCCTTGCGGCATATACTGCCAAGGCTCGAAATACAAAGGATGGCCATGCTTAAGATGAGTGATGTTCCTGCATGTGTAGACGCAGTAAAATGTTCAGCCCTCATACTAGAAGAACGTAAGGCGATGACTCTGCTCACTGTGAAGGGAGGGGTCCTCAGAAGAGCAAAGAACATTACAGACCACTGAGCAGAACTTCACAATTCAGTGGATGGAGAGTACCCGAGAACATGCAAAGAGGTCCAAGAGTCCCAGCAATGGGTCTTGGATGGCAACCGCCTTCCGAATGGCAGGGATTTTGTGGACTGTGCGAAACAGATCAATGAGAATCGGACGCTGGCAAGGACCTCTAGGGGTCGGAACCAGGACATTGCCAAAATGAAACTCTGGGGCACGTGCTGCAGCAGTGCAAGCGCACTCACGGTGAAAGAATAAAAAGACACAATAGAATTGTCAGTTACCCGTGTAAAAGGTTCCGCGAAAACAAATGATCGGTCGAAGGGGAGCCCTGTATCAATACCAAGGAACCCGATTCCCCGACATTGTGATCCGGAAAGGTGACCACTCAGCCATCATGGACGCACAAATCGTGGGCATGAGCACCCCACAAGAAAATGCCCACAGGAGGAAACAGAACTACTATGCAAGAAACGATGCTAAAGCGGATACAAATCGGCAGCCCATCGTCCCCTCCTGTACTATATCCTACAGGGGGAGTGGTCTATATCTCCAAGGGCCGACCTCCATGGGCTGGGTGTCACAAAATCGGACACTAAACTTATGAGTGTGCAAGCACTGCAAGGTTCGCTGGCCGTGTTTGTTGTGTTCCGGCGTTCTACGTCCCGGACGGAGAGATCCTGAAACCTCACCCTCTATGTTGCAAAGGTTAAAGCTAAAGGAAAAGAGTTAAAGTATTTTAAGGTTTTGGAATTATCGAGCATTGATTATTGGAGGTTTTTGGGGTAACAGAGCGTTGGAAGATAAAGGAATTGATTAGAACCACCTTGTGATATGCGGACTGGACACTCATTTTGAAGACCACTGCATGCGGGTTCGAAAGCATGAAGGCAGACGCCTGGCAGCTCGCTCATGGCAAATTGAAGTGGTCAGAACTCGGGCATACCCCTATGTAGTTATAAATGCCACATGAGGGGACTCGTACCAGTATGTGCTTGTAAAGAGCGTGTGGCAGAAATGCCCACAATGTCGGTCTAGGGAATGCATGTTGAGATGGCATGCTGGGGCAGGGGTGGAGGTGGGTTGGAAAAAAAAGAGGGTTGCCCTCCAAGAGAACGAGCGGCATGCGCGCCGCTTGTTCTTTTGGAAAACCATGATGATGACTCAGGTTTAATGGCGCAAGAGCGACTTCGGCCATATTGTGCCAAGAAAGTGAATTTTAAAGAGCCTAGCAGTTACGTCCAGAGGTCGGCATTTTAGGTCGCCTTCACTCACTCTCACAGCCACACTCACGTCAGCCGCTCACTCACACTCGCCCTCACAGCTACACCAAATACTTTACTAGGGGGAATACAGGACACTCCGCTCATTTGCATTAGACGGAGCGATGGCCACGCCGATTCCTCCCCTGGTAACGCAAAATAATTTGGGTGTGTCCCTCGCTATTTTCTCTCCCCCCCCTCTCCCATTTTCTCCTCTCGCCACACAGCACGTGACCGATATGCGTCACTGACGATAGCGAACACGGGCGGGCGATCACGCGGGCGCCATGCTAGGCCGGGCGCGACGAATATCAGCGGCCATCATTGCGCAACCTGGCGCCGCATGTTGATACCGGCGTGCTTCTCCGCGGTAGTGCACCAAGAATGACGCGTTCGCCGCTGTAAGCAATCAAAGAAGATGACAGGAGGGGCAGTGTGCTCCGTTCTCCACTGCAAGAACCGGACGTTGCAGGGCAAAACCTTTCATTTTTTAGGTTTCCTCGAGATCAAATGACTTAAGTAAACAACTTTGGTGTCTCGTTTCTCATGCTAACTTCTTATCGTTAGGGATGGCTTGACAATGTTATTGTTTCAGATGTTGGGAATGGGTCGTTCGATGCAACAGGTCGGACATCAATGACAGTTTTAAAAGCCGCGGTGCAGAGTACCTGAACAGCACATATCGGGTGTGCTCCGACCACTTCCATGACAGCGATTTTAAAAACCCGAATATGAGAAGCCAAGGGTAAGTGCGCAGTAGCTATATAAGAGGACATACGACCCTATGGTTGATATGATTGTCAAATCGCGTATAAAGTTAATAGAAGTTTTAAAGGGCCTTCGTCGTAAGACGCTATTTTGGATGAGTAAAGCTACATGCACTCCGCAGTGCACTTGGCCGGAAATGGCTATATGCACTACGCAAAACTCGGATAAAACGAATGCTTGTAACGGGTATTCTATACCCCTCTCACCAACCGCGTCAACTGGATCTCCCAGCTGGCCCCGTCACCCTCCCCAACACTGGGAAGGACCCCCTCCCCGAATCACACTGACCTCCTTTCCGCCTCCATCATGCACCAAGCGATCACCGCGGGAAATTTAAAAGTTGGCACACTCAACACGGTCAGCCTTGTTGCTTGGAAGAGGAAGCAATGGCTTCTTGACCTGCTCAACGAAGAGAAGATCGACATTGCCTTCATTCAGGAAACTAAGTTATCCACACCAGAGATGGCCAAATCCTTTGTTAGAGTTTTTGGGCATGACTTTTTCTGTGTGCACACGCTCACCACAAGGTTCTCTGGCGGCACCGCGGTCCTTGTCCGAAAGCGCAAAGATGTCATAGTGGTGGCACGGGACTTGATGATGATGATGATTGGGGTTTTATGGCGCAAGAGCAACTTAGGCCATATTGCGCCAAACAAAGGTTTTTCCGAAGGGCTTAGAGGTGTAATCTAAAAGAACTGCAAGTTACAGCTGGTGTAAAAGGCCAGTGTTATGAAGGAAATTTAAAACTCGATCGAATGGTACCAATCGTTGATCACCAAGCACAAAATATGGATGAAAGGGAAGGTGATCTCGAAAAAGTTCTGGAAAACATTTTCGGCGCTCTTGGTTTAAAGCTTTGCAATGCCACAGGATGTGCAAAACAGTCATATCCTTCCCACATTTGTCGCAAAGTTTAACATCCTCACCACAGAGCAGGTGCAAATGAGTCAAACGGGTATGACCAATTCTTAAGCGGCAAAGGAGAACCTCAACCCGACGGACTTTATGGAAGAAACTTTCCCATACCCCCAGTTGGGGCTTGATATTGTGAAGCTTGTTCTCTTTTTCCAAATACCAATCCATCTGCCATGACTTCATAATCAATTTCTGTATGATCGGTTTCAGGTCTTGGTGTGGCAGGCCAAGAGGCAGTTTTGGGTATTCTTTTGCAGAGGCAGCAAGCAAGTCTGCTTTTTCATTGCCGCAAATACCCACGTTGCTCGGAACCCAACAGAATTTGATCAAGTGCTCGGTTTAACCGTACCCGAAGACATTGCACGAGAAGGTTCTTGCTGTCTGCTAAGGACGAAACAGCTAGAAGAACGCTTTGGGAGTCGACAAACAGAATTGCTTTCATGATATTGTTCTCTAATAAGTACTCAACAGCCATTAAAACACCGTACAATTCGGCAGTAAAAATATTTGCAAGAGTGTGGAGTTGTCGAACTTTCCTGAATGTAATGGAATAAACTGCACACCCCACAAAAGTTGATGTTTTCGATCCATCAGTGTAAAAATGCGAGTAGTCCTTGTATTTCTGTTCTAAATTGGCAAATTCCTGCTGAAAAACGAGTGGAGAAACGGCTCTTTCTCTGCTTAGACAGTGACCACCCTAGCAAAAATTCCGATAGAGATTTGTATCGGACCAATAGAGATTTCTATAGGTCCGATAGGAATTTCTATTGGTCCCATAGGAATCTGTATCGGTACCATAGGAATCTGTATTGGTCCCATAGGAATGTTCTATTGGTCCCATAGGTGTGTATCGGTCCCATAGGAGTGTGTATCGGTCCCATAGGAGTGTGTATCGGTCCCTTAGGAGTATGTATCGGTCCCATAGGAGTGTGTATCGGTCCCATAGGAGTGTGTATCGGTCCCATAGGAGTGTGTATCGGTCCCATAGGAGTGTGTACCGGTCCCATAGGATTGCCTATCGGGCCTATAGGAATTTCTATCGGTCCAATGGGCATTCCAATTGGTCCCATAGGAACTTAGACTGGTCCCATAGGGACTTTATCGGACCATTAGGAACTTTTATCAGTCAAACGAAAAGTTTTGTCAGCCAAATAGGAATGCCTCCTTGACTAGTGGAAACCTCGAATCATTCAATAGGAATGTCTAAACCAATTGTGCATGTCTATTTGAGCAATAGGAATCAATTAGACATATGTCTGTCAGAATATTTGTGTCAGAAATACACCGGCCCATTTGATGCATGTGTTATGTAACCTGGGCTGTGTGATGCAAATATCTATTCCACGTCCCACGGATGTGTCCACACTAGAACAACATGTATAAAAGTACATTAGTCAAGTTAATTATGCGACAATGTTGCGCTTTTTTTCTCTCAATATTTCCGAATGGCAAAAAATGATTTAAGCCCAGGTTACATAACACACCATCGTTGTACATCAATGGGTTATAAAAATTCATATAGTTTTGTAGCTCTAAATTAATGCTAGAATAAGAGGCTCGCATACAGTCACAATTTAGAGGATAATTGCAGATTGAAATGCTTGCTTTTCTGAATGAATTTAAGGGCAATATTCTAAATAAAACTTGGGAGCCTGGTGCGTTAAAATAATTTACTAATAAAATACTGTAAGGAGAGTGTAAATAAAAGTAATCTGCACGAAAAATGAAGAAAATATCTTGATGGGTTGAAACAAGAAATCTACTTCCTACTCCATTTCACCCGAAACAAATGGAAAGTCAGTACTAGTCATGATTTACATATTTGTTTCCTGTGCTTATAGCAATAGTTGTATTCACCCTCTTTTATTCCTAAGTTTGTAAAAACATTTTTACCGCACCCCTCTATCGCGATTCGGTCAGTTTCGGTTTCGATTTTGTAAGGAGCTCGTATTGTTGAAAAACAGCACGGCTGGGACGAGTACAAAAAGACGAAGAGAACACAGGACAAGCGTTGTCCTGTGTTCTCTTCGTCTTTTTGTCCACGTCCCGGTCGCGCTGTCTCTCAACATGAATTCTCACCTACTTGCCCAGTTATCTATCCATATCGAGCTCGTACTAGTTACAGAACCCCATCGCTAGCGACAGCCGACTTTTTTTTTTTTTTTCCCCGACATTGTTTTGTCGTGTGTCGGGAGCGTTTCTGTCGCGGGATGCTTTTAGATATGGAAATGTGCTAATTTATTCAAGTTTATTTATCTGTGAAGTTTCCTCTTACGTTGATTATGTTCGAGAAGAGCGTGGAAGACCCAGGACGCAACAGTCCAGCGAGCAACTCAACACAGTTGGTAAGCATGCTTCTTTTGGTCTTTGTTTGCATTGTAGACTCGTGGAAGTTATGAACATTAGGGAGTTATAGAAAAACGTCCGCAACCTAAAGGCTACTGAGAATGCGCAGACCCAAAAGGAGCATTGGGGCTTGGGCTTTGGGGCCCGTTATTTCTCGGAAATAGCGTGGGTACCGCAAATGGCGGTGCCCACGACATCTCCGTTGATCGCGTCTTCGACGCCCGCCGCCCGCTCGGGACTGCGTGGGTCGCACTTAGCGACCGCGACCGCGGTTGGTATAGTCAAAGCGTATTGAAAATGCCACATTCCGCTGGATTCAGAGCTCAAAGCTATCAAAGCGCGTGTACTTACGATCGCGGCAGAAATGTAAACATGCCGGGGTGGTGGTTCATCGTGGCCTCGGAAGTACAACAGAGCAGCTTGGCAGTGACAGAGGCATACGGCATTGAGTATAAAACAACTATAAAAATGTTATTCCAGACGAAAAGCTTGTTTAATTTTAAAGATATAACATTCTAACTTCATAATAAAAGCTATCGCAACATCTTGGTGGCGCTAGAAGTGCGAGATGCTTGCGTTTTGAGTCCCCGGCAGAGAAACGCTTCTGCCGTCCGTATCGCGAGATAAAGTAGCGCCCGTTATTCTAAAACTCCCTATTTTCTCGGCACACTTTCGCTTGTTAAGCTAATTTTTTTTTAACTAGTTCTCTGCTTGCTTTACCTGTTCTTATGTTTGGAACTGTGCTTAGAAAGTGTAGCTTATGTCAACAGAGCACACTTATTGAATTCCTTAATGCTACCTTCAATCCGTTCCTTTAGAAAATGTTTTACTGGTCTAGCAGTGGACTGATGTGGCCCCACTATAAATTGATTACATTGATCCTACTTAATTTCATTTAAGAAGCTACACTTCCATAGTATTTGGTTCATGCAGAGCCACTATGCCTTTGCAGTCAAAATAATTCAAAAGGATAGCCATCTTTTGAAACACGTGACAGCATGCGACTAGTTTTGAAGTTCTGGAAGTGGACTGGATGGTACTGTTAAGGCAAACAGGGCAAACTTCGATCCCCTGACCTTCCCGAATCGATCTGGGTTTACATACCTATGTATATGTTGTCCTAACTAAATGAACCGTTGTTAGGAATCCCACAAACATAAAGCTGATATCAATTTGACATTATTTAATTTCAAGGTTCTTCAGAAGGTTGACGCTTGATAAGTTTTGAAGGCAGTTAGGCTCATGATGAAGACAGAAAACGATGGAAATCCAGCCTCTTAATTTTATTTTCTTCGGTCTGAAATTTTCAGCATGCTCCAGTCATCTACCTCATCGCTTTAGCCTTAATCACTTTCTGTGGTGACATCATCCTCCACCTTTGCCATGCCGCCGATTAACTCTTTTCGTTTGTTCTGCTGCTCATTTCAGGATTTCAAGCAAGAAGTGTGCCATTATGCTCTGGCCCATTCAAGACTCAGTTTGTGACAGTGTTCAGCATCCAGATGCCTTCATAACAGGAGCAAGTGCACCCCAAGACCCTTTTTGCATAATAAAATGTATAAAGGGACCACCATACCCTGTGTGCTGATGCAGATGGCCTATATGGCAATACACCAATAGGCCAATACACCAATAGGCCGATACACCAATAGGCCCATACACCAATAGGCCGATACACCTATAGGCCCATACACCTATAGGCCCATACACCAATAGGCCCATACACATATAGGCCCATACACCTATAGGCCCATACACCTATAGGCCCATACACCTATATGCCCATACACCTATAGGCCGATACACCCATAGGTGTCAATAAACCGATAGGCTATGGGAATTCTCTATGGGAATTTTTGCTAGGGCAGTCACAAGAGATTGGCAGAAGGTCCCAAGGCGCAACTCTCTCATTGCTCCTCAGCAAAGCAGCCTCACTAAAGGGGAGATGGAGCGATGTTGCCATGCTCTGCACTCTGAAACTCAGGGGCCGGACAATGCTCGGCTTGTTTTCAAAGAGTCGGAAGGACGTAGAAGGTTGAAGTGCATCAAAAGTAGGATGTTGAGGATAGCTGTATATCTTGTAAGCATAACAAAGACTCAAATATTGCCTTCGTCTTTTTAAGGACATTTCATGTGTATCAGCATACAAACTAAGCACAGGTGATGTTCGAAATGCTCCCGTGGCAAGTCTGAGCCCCAGATGATGGACGGGGTCCAACATTTTTAGGGCAGACGGACGTGCCGACCCATAAACAATCGCGCCATAGTCCAGGCAGGACCGCACCAAGGAGCTATAGAGTCGCAAGAGGCACTGTCTGTCAGACCCCCAGGACATATGCGACAACACTTTGAGGATGTTTGATGAACGTAGGCATTTATGTTTCAACTCTTTCAGGTGGGGTATAAAAGTTAGCTTTTTATCGAATATTATTCCTAGAAACTTGTGCGCCTCCTTTACAGAGATAGCAACATCATTTAAGTGCAACACTGGATCTGGAGACAGGCCACGGCGGAGTGAAAAGGGAACACAGACTGTCTTTTTGGGAGAGAACCTGAAGCCATTTTGATCAGCCCACTTGACCATCTTATTGATTGTGAGCTGCAATTGCCGTTCACAGCTGCACAGGTTACAAGAGGAAAACAATATTTGTACATCGTCCACATACATTGAGTAGGATAAAGATGATGGTATAACCTGAGCCAGACTATTAATCTTCACTGCAAAGAGTGTAACACTTAATACTCCACCCTGAGGGACGCCATTCTCTTGGAGAAAAACATCCGACAGGACGGAGCCCAAGCGCACTTGGACGGTCCAGCCCGTCAAGAAACTTTGAATGCAACGAAGCATGTGACCACGGACACCATACGAGTACAAGTCTTGAAGGATCCCATATCGCCAAGTTGTGTCGTAAGCCTTTTGTAGATCAAAGAAGACAGAAACACAGTGCTGGCGATGGACAAATGCTTCCCGAATAGAAGTTTCCAGGCGGACAAGGTGGTCTATCGTGGAACGACCTGCTCGGAAGCCGCACTGATTTGTATCAAACACACCCTCTGCCTCTAAAAAAAGTACAAGACAGCGATTAACGAGTCTTTCATAGGTTTTGCCCAAGCAGCTTGTCAGTGCAATTGGGCGGTAGCTCGTCGGTAAAGACAGGTCTTTGCTAGGTTTCAGTAGAGGGATAATATGTGCCTTTTTCCAACATTCAGGAAAACAAGCAGCATCCCACAGTAAACTAAAAAAGGTGAGCAAATTGTTTAAAGAGTCAGGTGACACTCTCCTTAGCATCTCGTATTGAATCCTATCCGGCCCAGCCGCAGATTCTTTTTTGATGCCAAGAGCCAATTCAAGCTCACACCGTGTAAATGGCTTGTTGTAAGGAACACCCTGGGCACCAGAAAAAGAAATAGCTTGTTTTTCTGCTGTTGCTTTAAACCTTTTAAAGGATTCACTATAGTTGGCTGAGTTAGAGACTTCCTGGAAGTGTTCACCAAGAACATTTGCTTGTTCCTTAAGGGATGTTGCTGATGGAAAAAAGGGTATCCTGAAAGACCGGTAGTCTCTCCTGATCTTTCTAAGACGATCCCACGCTTCCTTTGATGAAACAAAACTACTCAAAGATGTGACATATTTTTTTCAAGAACTGCCTTTGGCTTGCCTTCGTGTCCAGCGAGCTTTGGCTCTTCTTTTCTTGAATTCAAGCAGATTCGGTGGATTGGGATATCGTCTAAAGATACATCAAGCCTTGTTTTGTGACTTCCGTGTTGTGGTGCAGTCATCGTTCCACCACGGCTTGCACTTTTTGGGGAGTCGTCCAGAGGTCTGGGGAATGCTGCGTGATGCGGCATCTATAATCGCTTCAGTAACGTACAGCGTGGCATCTTCAGGGCCCATATTTACGAGAACAGACGAATCAATAAAAGCCTCTAAACAAAAAAGAAACCAATCAGCCTTTTCCAGTTTCCACCTTGGAAGTCGTGTCGGAATAGAAGGAATCGGCATCGTGCTTTCCAGAACAATGGGGAAATGATCACTCCCAAAAGGGTTATTTAAAACCTTCCACGAAAAGCATGGAAGTAAAATCGGTGATGCAATAGAAAGGTCAATGAATGTAAACGATTGATGTGCTGCACTAAAAAATGTAGCTTCCCTCCCATTAAAAAGACACAACCCAGATGATAATAAAGACTGCTCTACGACACCTCCACGTGAATCCTGGCGAGCACTACCCCACAAAGGGCGGTGGGCATTAAAATCGCCTAAAATTAAAAAAAGGTTGAGGTAATTGTTTTACAAGTGACTCAAGTTCACTGATATGCAGTGGAGAGTTAGGTGGCAGACAAAGAGAACCTACCATAATCAAACGGTCAACAAGAAGGCATACAGCTACAGCCTCTAAGGGCGTAGAAAGGGGGACCTCCGAGCAAGCAACACCACTCTGCACCACTAGTGCTACTCCTCCCGACATATTAGGGGGGAGTCTATCTTTCCTAAAAACTTGGTGCCGATGTAAAATCTGTGTATCAGTGTTATTTAAATGTGTTTCTTGCAGGCTGAGTGCAATGGGTCTCAGCTCGTCCATAAAATAATTTACATCATCAATATTTCTCATTAGGCCACGGCAGTTCCACTGCATAAAATGGAAATCGGTCAATCTTTTAAAAACGAGTTAAAATGTGAGTAAAGAAGAAACGCGGGGAGAATAAGTAAAAGTTCTATAGCTGCCGCATGTGGCAAAAATTAATTCGCAATGTCACGTTGGTGGGGTCACCGGTTTTTTGCTTTTTTTGCTTACTCTTAATAGTCTGCCACTCCATGTAGTCTTAGTCAGACGCATGAGTGGAGACTTCTCCACACTCATCCATGGCCTCAGTTTCCTGAGGCGAGGCTTTTCCTGCAGGTTTCTTCAGGTTCGGGGAACGGGGTGCCATGCCCCGCCCGCAACCAGACCAAGCCAAAGGGGCAGAGGAGGTGCTGGGCGAAGCGTCGCCCAAGTCCACCCGTTCCTGTCCTTTAGGCGCTGCAGGTGCGGCACAAGAGCCATGCCGCTCCTTCGATGATGCTCTCTCCAGGGAGTGTGGGCGAGAGTGTCGACCCTTTTCCCTGGAAAGAGACTGCGGAGGAGGGACGGTTGCGGTAGCCACCGGCCCATCCTGGGTCTGGGAAACAGCCTTAGAGGACAAAGGCTGTTGTCCCTTGGAGTGCGAGGGTTTGCACTCTGGCTGGGAGGGTCGGTAGATTGCCCAGCCGAGATTGCACGCCCCGGAAGCTGAATCTTCAGCTGGGACGTGGGGGACTGCCGTGGCTTCCCATAGTCCAGAAAGGACGTCTAGGTTGCCACTGCAACCTTCAGTGGTGCAGGTCCCCGCTGCACCACGTGGGCGTAGCCGCCCTTCCGCACGAATGCAAAGCGACGGCGTGCTTCAGGATAAGAAAGGTTTTCTTTGACTTTCAAGGTGAGGACCTCTTTCTCGTCTTCTCATGTCTTGCATGATCTGGAATATGCTGGGTGAGGTTCTGAGCAGTTCACACAGTGTGGGTTGTTGGTACATGCATCAGCTTCGTGGTCAGTCTTGCTACACTTTGCACAGGTGGCCTTTCCACGGCAGCTTTGAGAGCCATGGCCAAATCTCTGGCACTTGAAGCATCTACGGGGGTTTGGCACATAAGGCCGAACCCTGCAGCGCAGGTACCCAGCCCTCACAGCTTAAGTAGGGACGGTCGGTTGCAAGGTGAGTACAACATGTTTTGTCTTCAGCTCGTTCCCGTCACGACGCATGTCGATACGCCTTGCAGCTGTAACACCTTGGTCAGAGAGGCCTTCAACAATTTCACTCTCAGAGCTGTCAAGAAGGTCATCCTCGGAGATAACTCCTTCAATGCTGTTTAATGTTCGGTGAAGAGAGACTGAGACGTCATAACCAGAAACAGATGTTAAGCCTAGTAGTGCATTACTCTGCTGATTCGTTTCCACCTCATCAAGTAAATCACCAGAGCTCATTTTCTTTGCCTCATAGTTTTTCCCAATTGCACCTTCAAGCACCTTTGCTACTAGAAATGGGGACATTTGTGAAAGTTGTTTATCGTTTTCAGAATGAATCACTAAAAACTTACGAGAATTTTGGAGGAAGGTCAGGTGTCTTTGCAGTGATGGCTTCGGTGCGGACCCTTTTCAGGGCCCGATCAGTGGTTTCTTGCTTAGAACCCATAAAGATGGAAGGAAAATTCAGTGCCCGGGTGCACCGCCCACCACGGAGCCCAACAAGGGGGTAGGTAATGTGCCATAGCAAGATGGGCTTGGCTGACACAATTACTTTACCAGTGCTGCCCGGGCACTATACCCTAGTGTGGTTGCAGGGACAGGTCCTGTTTCCACTCAAGGTTGGCCCTTGCCGCCTAAGAAGGTGAAAAAGGAAGGAAGAGAGTGTAAAAGAAAAAAGAAAGAGGTGGGAGGAAAAGTGAAAGAAGGAAGAAGGGGGTAGAAGAGGCGACTGACTGAATCATCCTGGTCGGGCCAAGCCAGGACACCCGTCTACGAGACGCAGGGGCCGAAGCGGTATATTGCCTCACCCGGGGGGCCCCGAAGGGTCCAAACAAACCCCAGGCTCAGCTCAACCACCAGGGTCCCCTTTTCCCCGGACACGGGTTAAGCCACGCACAGCCAGGAGTGGGTGGGCGAACCCACATGGCTCGGGGTTCGTAGTGACGCCACTCCCCAAGCACCTACTAAAGTAGGTGCCCCCTGCGTGCTGGTATGGTGGCCCACGTGGCTGGGTTCCGTGGTGACGCTACTCACCAAGCGCCTAGCACCTAAGTTGCAGGCGCCCCCTGCGGGGCTCGGGGTCCGTGGAGACGCTACTCTCCAAACACCTGCTTTCACAGGTGCCCCCTGCGGGGTATCAGTTGAAACATGTACTACACCCACACCAAAGCAGTGTACAGCTGTTGACACGAACATTGCTGCTGTGGTATCGGCGCTTGCCGCACGGCCTTCAAAAGGCAATGCACATGGTGAACTTTCACTTGCAGGCACTCGGGCCACTGGGAAATTTTTACGTCCAAATACTTCGAACGGTAACCTTTCAGGCTCGCGCACAAAACGCAGCGAATCCCCGTTCAATGCACTTCGACACCACAACCACCTTTGAAGTTGCGTAAATATGGCGGCGATGTCAATCAACCAAGGACGACTTCCGGTTTCCGCAGCGGGCGCCCTCCGATGGCGATAGATGGAAAGTTTAAGACATGCCTACCAGCCAAGCTCTGGAGCACGCAGACCCCCCGTGCCCCTGCGGGGCAAACTTGGAAACTCCAAATTTCAATTTCTAAATTTAAAAAAAAAAACTGTTGTAGACACATTTTTAGAGTCGAAACATACCGGGAAATACCAAAACCTCACACCCCCCCCCCCGTTGTGGCGGCGCTACTGTGGCATTTGTAGTCTGAAAAAGAGGATTGAATAAAAAGGTTGTTCTTCACCAATACTGGAGCGGCAAGAGACTGACTGACCAACTGACAGTTGTGTGTGTTGTCAGTTCCCTTCGAGGCACCAAAGGTTAGCTAACTATAATTAAAGTTTAGTTAATCAAGTTCTATTAGCTGCCTTAACGAGGCGGCCGGAGAGCTTTTAAGTGAGTAAGGTATTATAATTTAGAATTCAGAGTAACCCCCCCAGGTAAAAAGGGTTCCCGAGCCCCAGGGCAGAGGACCCGAACCCTTTTTATATTCCTTCATTTAATTTAACCTTTCCACTGCCCCTCCTACGGGAGGGGCAAAAACCAGCCCCCAAAATGGAAGCCCTTAAAGAGCCCCCATACAATACAAGAAGAACCCTGAAAAACCACGAGAAGGTCGCGGTTTTAAGTCCATCTTGCTGGACTTAATCGCCAGCCAGACGCTGCTGAGAGATATAGCAATTGCAGAAGAATCCACCCAAAACCACGAGGAGCCATCCACACAAAGGATTGCCCTCGTGGAGTCCCCCACCACTAACCCGGATCTGTCCGGCACCGACAATGGCGGCCAAGAGCCCCCGAGTTCCCAAGATGGAGAACCAACATCTGTCAGCCTCCCCAAACCCCAAGAAGGTGAGCTCACAGAAACACCCCTCACCCGTTTCGCAGGGCACGTCAGGCGACCCACAACAAGCGAAGGACAACAACTCCCTCTCCCCTGACAAAGTCTCCGACAGCCAGGAGACGGCATACCACCCACCCTTCCCCACACCCCCACCAGAGAAAGAGGAAGAAAAAGACGCACCCTCCCCCAATCACGAGGCGGAAAGGGACCACGAGAGTGAGGAGAACGACGACGTGATCCACATCGTTCCAGTAGGAAACAGCTTCGCCCTCCTCTCTTCTCGAAAAGACAAGGCCCGCAGTCCACTGATCAAAGGCCCC
>JABSTQ010004638.1:0-75421 GCA_013358835.2 Ixodes persulcatus
ACACACAAAGACGGTCTACAATTTGATAACAGAATTCCTTACTGTAACACAACTTTGTAAATCATAACTCGTAAAGTGACGCCGGCACATAAATCAGTATTTAACAACAATTGCACCTGAGATGCACATAGGAGACACAAACCCTTTTAGTTATGGGGGAACATTAAAGCACGCGCGCACACACACACACTAATTTTGTATAACGCCACAAAACTCTGCAGTAAGAGCAACAAAAACAAAAGATTGATGTGACCTTGAAATATTAGGAAATATAAGACAGAAGGCTCATATTTCACTAGACAACTCCAGTAGTCAGAAGACAAAGATAATAAACCGGCGACCTTCTTAACGTTACAAGCGATTCTAATCGGAGATGACGGACGACAAGGGGGACAAAGGACAAGCACACACGGCTCAAAATATATATTGAGACGTGTGTGTCCTGCTCCGTGTCCCTTTGTTGTCCGCAGTCTCCCCTAAGAATCATGTGTGTACTAGGCAGTTTGTTTCAGTTGTCGATGGTTCTGGGAAAATTAGAATTATTTTACGCAGTAGTTCTTATGAAGATGGGTGCTGAGGAAAGTAAATTACAATGCCGAGTGGAGCCTGTTTCAAGTTTAACGAGATAACGTTCTGACTTAATGACCCGCTTATTATTCTTCACGTTTCAGGACACAAGGGCACAACCACGTTCCTACTGCAAGTCGGGAAGCCAAAGATTCTTCTATTTTCAGCAGGCACAAGCTGCTTAAATGCTCAGAGACAACGTGTTCAAACCCATGGAGTGTTCCGGTGATCCGCAACGCAACATATTTCCCACCTGAACGTCGAGAAGTGGGCAAGAGGAAGGACTGTGAAAACTTTCTGTGATTGTGATGCGGTTCTCCTCAACCGCCATGTAGGCCACACGGGCCTATCATTTATCTTGAATATGAAGAGACGACATATCTCAGTTATACCTAGGAAGAAGCTTGAGAGGTATGAATATTACAATGTACGCCGACTGTGACCGCGACATTACCGTGTAACGTTGTCTTGAACATGGGAGACCTGCGTCAGGCGGTATACGCTTACCAAAAAAAACCAAAAAACAGCGTGTACAACAACAATTGGATCCCATATTAGATGGTCCGCATAAAACCGGGTTCTTAACCTATCGCACTTGGATTTAAAACAGAGCTGCCCGAAGTTGATGGAAGCTTTTACTAAAAGTTTGGAAATATTGACTCAGCTTGGTTAATCACGAAAAATCCAGAACTATGTTTTCTTTGTACTTTGCATGTACACTTGAATACTATTTAGTTTCACTGTGGCGCTTATTTGGGAAAAGTGAAACGAAACATGGGAAAGCTTCTTTTTTTCTAATTTCATCGTATCATCAGTTGTAGTAAACACCAGAATAGCCCAAAACGATTTTTTTTTTATGATTTTGAGAAAAAAAGTTTTAGCGGTAATTTTCCCACACACGAAACCACACTTTTTTCTTATCTTTTTTGACGCTGCAAGTTTCCTGTATGTACTCTCAATCAATGAGTGCACAACCTTCGGGCTCCTCCGCAGTAAATCCCAGCGCGATACGTTGGGACTGATGCGTTACTGTACACGCTGTAAGTCCCGCTTCACATCCTTCAAAGCAGCCTGTGTTTCGGCGGAGGCATTTCATAGATCGTATACGAAGAAAAACTGAGAAAGACGAGCAGACGAGAACATGAGGGGACGTCAGGGTGCCGAGCTGTGATTGGAGGGATTAGTGGGTAGGCGGAAGGCTAGCAGCCTTCGTCACTACCCATTGTTTCCCACCACTCAAAGCAAACAATGGCGTAGTCTGCTGCTCGCGCAGTGTCCCGCGTTCAAACGCGAACGGCTGTATTCCGAATTCGTACCCGTTTCAACAGTGGGTAACCGACTAAGGCTGTACAACGGCGCAGCTTTATCGTAGGGTGTAGACAGTCATGCTGTCGACAAAGACAGCTTGCCTTCGCGGGTACACACCATCTTTCCAATCAAAGCTCGGTGCTCTGACATCCCCGCGCAATCTCATCTACTTTTTTTTTCCTTCAGTGTTTCTTCGTATTCATGATCCAAGAAACGTCGACTACCATTTGTTGCAACATGTCAATTTGAATGCACACGTCTTTCAAGCGTAGCAAGCATGTGTTAGAATCATGGTGAGATTGGTCACACTAGCAAATATGTTATAAAAAAAAAAAAACTAGAATTCAGACAATTTATGCAGAGATTACATCGGGCTTCAAGGTCTACGTCAGTTATACAGAGACGGGGCAGAATTTTGCTCTCGGTACGTATGTTTGTTTTGAATATTTGTATTATACTCAGTTACCAAAACCGTTTTATTTTTACAATTACGGTTTATTTTATCAGTACAACTTGGACAAAAATACTCAAGTTTATTTTGATGTTTTGTTGTTAGAGTCTGAATTGCTCACTCACTGCCACGCTGAACTCAACGACACCATTATTATTTGTTTTGTGTGTTAATCACTTGTCTTTAGTTAGAGACGCCTTTTTAAACATATAACCCGTGCATCTGACAGACGTGCGGTGTGTCGGAATTCAAGGACCTTCAAAAATGCCTCTACATCGCGTCAAATGTGCCTGTAAATAAGCGATTGTTCTGGTGTAGTGTTGACTGATGTCTATGCATATACACTTTCATATCAAACGGGTGAACGACGTGACTTCGAATTAATTAAAGTGCGTTCCTTTATCAGACGTCAATATTGTAATATTTTTCTTATAACTAGCGACATGCCTCACGACTTTCTTTTAAGAAAGGTAAGAACAAACGGCTCCTTCAAAATCGAATTTACACAAGCTTGTACCAGATGTTGCGCTGTGCGAATGTTGGTTCAAATCGAATAGCGCAGTGTCGCTCCTAGCTTTGGCACTGTAAATAGAGCGGCCATATCTTACCTTTTTCTTGCGTAGCAAACTCAATTTGAATAACTAAGGGCTATTCGATTCAAACCACGATTCGCACACCACTCATTCTGCTATACAGAAACTTGAAAAAGAAAGTACTTTGAATTTTTCGGCTTTCAAGGCAGTTTCCTTGAGCAAACTGAACATCAGGCTTTCTACATAATATGCGCCGTACAATAGGTACAAAAATACAACGACACAACACGAAGCTCTTCGTGTTGTATCCCTCTCCTTTTGTCTCTGTTTTACGGAGCATAGTTGTTTAAAGAATATTGTACCAACTTGCCCATCTGTCCATTGTATTGTACCCTTCTAAACGCATCATATGTTCGCCTTTTTTACGCAGCGTAACTCGTGCTATTCTTTGTATGATCATATGTGAAAGCGCACGGCTGATGTTTTCCTCGCATGCGTAGGCAACCCCCGCTGAGCCAATCAAGCGTTCTGAATGTGCCGTGAGGTTGCGTTTTGAATGCCTAATCTGCGTTTTTCTTTCCTTTGGCCTCCTACGGTGCTCAAAGTTTAGCTCAAACGAAGCACGAAACTTTATTTTCCGCCGCAATGTTCAATTGCACCTTTTCGAAACTAATGACTGTAAATCAAAACGAGAGTAATGATGTTAATAACCTCATTGAAGTTCCCTCGAACATACATGGATATTGTCAGAAATGATAGATGATGAGCCCGCAGAAAACAGAATGAACTAAAGATTTAATGGGAACAAACTTGTCCCAGAAACGAAAAGGAAGAACACACGTCGAGAAAGCACCATCCAGCGTTGACAGCGGCAGCAAGCGTCGGCGTAACAGGTGGCTATCGCGAGAGAGAATCAGCGAATGAATCGGCAATACGGCACTCGGCTCTTTATCTGGTCTGCTCGTCAGCTCGAATATTCGACCTAGAATGTTCGGAAAGAGCTAGGGCGGACTTACTAGGCAAGTTCGTTCTGGCTTTCTTATCGTTTACATTTAGGGTAAGAGTATACGCGAACCTTATAGAAGAACGCAGAAACGAACCCTCTTGATTATGCAAGCGGCATTACTCCCCCTTTTTAAAAGCGCATCGTTCCGATGCGACACAAAACAGAGCAAAACAATGGCAAGCTGCAAACGTCCTCTAGAAAACGAAATGTGCTCTGTCCTACAGAGCGTTTAACGACTCGAATCTAACGACGTGAACCCCCTGGGGTGGTAGTCGGCGTCGTGATGACGTTTGCATTCCGTCGGGCACCACTTCGTAGCTCAGCTGCTCGAGGCGACGAAGTACCTTGTATGGTTTGAACTACCGTGTCAACAGTTTTTCGCTGAGGCCGAGGCGACAAATGGGTGTTCACATCCACACCCTGTCTCCAGGCTTGAAGTGAACGCTCCGACGACGAAGGTTGTAGCCGCCAACGTCAACATGCAGCTGGTCTTGAATCCGAAGTCGGTGGGCTGGCGGACTTCTTCGGCCCGTTGAGCAACCACCTGAACGTCGTCGCTCCAATCGCCAGCTGTTTCGAGCGGCAGCATCGTATTCAGTAGGGTCGTTACTTTCCGACCATGCACCAGCTTGAAAGATGCAACTCCAGAGGTCGCTTGAACTGCCGTGTTTTAGGCAAACTTGAAGTAGGGTAAGACGTTTTGCCACGTCTTGTGCTCCACGTCGACGTACGTGGCGATCATGTCGGCGATGGTCTTGTTTAGCCGTTCTGTCAGCCCGTTTGTCTACGGATGGTACGCCGTCATTTCACGAAGGCTGATGTGACTGAGCCGGAGGATCTCCTGGGTTAGCTGTGCCGAAAACGACGACCCTCGCTCTGTAATCAGTAATTCGTAGGCAACGTGCCCAAGGACGATGGCCACGACGAAGAACTTTGCTACTCCCACAGTGGTTTCCGACGGGAGCGCTTTTGTCTCGGCGTACCTGGTGAGGTAATTGGTCGCAAAGATGATCCACCGGTTTCCTAGCGTGGATGGTGGGAACAGTCCAAGCAAGCCCATTCTGAATTGCTGTAACGGCGTAGATGGGGCACTTATCGAGTGCAGGAGTCCTGCCGGCTTCGTCGGTAATTTCTGCGTCGTTGGTATTTGTGGCACGATGGGACGTACGGGTGGACAGTTTTCGGCCCGTAGAATTTTTCTCGAATCCGTGCAAGTGTTTTGCTGTAACCCAGATGTCCAAATGTCGGGTTGTCGTGGTAGGCTTCGAAGATCTCTTCTGGAAGTCTTCTAGGGATTTCTAGGGGCCACGTCGAGTTGGTTTCCTCGAAGTTCTGTTTGTATAGAATATCTTTCCGGACGGCGAATGTTGAAATGCCACTTGTGAAGGCTCGGGGACTCATACCCCCTTGTCCCTCCAAGTGGTTGATCAGCGCGCGCAGTTCAGGATCGTCCCATTGGAGCGCTTCTATGCCGTTAACGCTCATTGCACCAAAAAGTGAATGTCGTCGCCGCCGCCCTCTTTGGCGCAGCCGGTCGCTGACTCGACGGGGATCTGGACAAGCAGTCCGCACTGCTGTGCTTTCGGCCTGACCTATAGACCATGGTTACGTCGTACTCTTGCAGCCGTAGGCTCCATAGAACGAGGAGCCCCGATGGGTCCTTTAGGCTCGCTAACCAGCATAGTGGGTGGTGGTCGGTGATCACTCGAAAAGGTCTGCCGCATAACTGCAAGCAGAATTTCGCGATGGCCCAGATGAAGGCAAGAGATTCCTTCTCGATCATCGAGTAATTAAGTTCCCCGTTTGAAAACGTCCGACGTCCGTAGGCGATCACGCGCTCTGTACCCTCTCGGCGTTGGACCAGTACCGCGCAGAGTCCTGTATTGCTGGCGTCCGTGTGAACTTCTATTTCGGCTGATTTCTTGAAGTGGCCAAGAATCGCTGGCAACTAGAGTCGTCGGTTTAGCTCATTGTTATTCTCTCCATTCGAATTTCACGGCGTCTTTTGTGTGGCGCAGAAAGCTTGGCGAAATCCTAGACGAACTGCCTGTTGTACGCACAAATTCCCAGGAATCCTCGGACGGTCTGCTTGTTGGTGGGCGGTGGAAATGCCACTACGGCGCGAGTCTTCTCATTGTCAGAAGTAACACCTTCGTTGCTCAAAATGTGGTCTAGGAACTTCTGTTCGCCCTAGGTGAACCGATACTTCGTCGGCTTGAGGGTGAGTCCGGAGGTCCTGATTGCGTTAGGAACGGCCCGAAGGCGTCGAAAGTGCTCGTCAAAGTTGGCCGAGAATACCAGGACGTCGTCAATGTGGACGAGACAGCTATGCCATTTGACGCCTGCCAGTGCGGTGTCCATGACATGCTGGAAAGTTTCCGGCGCCGTGAACAGTCCGAAGGGCATCACCTTGAACTCGTGCAGTCCATCGGGCGTGACGAAGGCAGTCTTCTCCCGGTCCCGTTCGTCTACATCGGTCAGTGGCCACTCTTCAGGCCCATCGATGAAATATATCGGGAGTGGCGCAGCCCATCCAGTGTGTCGTCGATGCGGGGGAGTGGACACATGTCTTCCTTCGTCACCGCATTGAGCCGCCGATAGTATATGCAGAATCGAAGAGTTCTGTCCTTTTTTTTTCATGAGTACGACAGGAGAGACACAAAGGCTTCTTGACGGCTGAATGATGTCGTCGTTGAGCATTTCTCAGACTTCTTCATGAACGGCCTCTCTTTTCTTTGGGGAGACAAGGTACGGCGGCCGATGCATTCGAAGGCCATTCCTGTCTCCCTAAGTTTACGCTTGTGGTAAGAGTATACGCAAACCTTCTAAAAGAATGGAGAAGCTTACCTTCTCGATCATGCATGCGGCAATATTTAGGAATCCTATATTCATCGGCAACCTAAGAAACGCAGGGCGTGACAAGCCTTTAGTAACTTCTTATCGCTCCGAAGTCGTATGAAGTAAAAACCAAAAAACCCAAAATTACTTCATGCTTTTTTTTATAATCAATCGTTTATTGAGCAATTCTTGTACACAATTTTGATGGAAGGTCCGCGTAAGCGCGCGAGCGCTTGTGTGCGGATCCGTGGCAACCCAGCAGAGTGCTCAAAATAATTAAATTTGTGAAGCTATTGAAGTCACCGACAACCTAACAATGCAGTGCGTTGCAAAAAGTAGCACGTCTGAAGTGCGCCCAAATGTACTTCGAAATATATTATCTTATTTTGTGTGTCTTCTTAAATACATAGAAATATATGTTCAGACATTCCTGGCATAGATTTTATGTACAACAACGTATATTTCGAATTTATTTAGAATGCATTCGAAAATATATTGTCACTCGCCACGCCCCGCCTTTCTTAAGATGTCAATGACTGTAAAACCATTCATCCGTATGCACTGAGGGAGCCACGTGTTCCCCGTCTCCCTATCTAGGCCTCGCACATGCAGACCGAGGAAACCGCAATGGCGACGGCTTCCCGGCTACGGGGCAAGGCCGCATTCTTCGAAGAAGGCGATCTCTACCTCGCTCTTCTGTGTGAATGTGCATCTGGCGCACCCTTGGAAAGGATTGTGGGGACGGCCACATCTGCGGGATAAGCCACACCACCTACCCCGGCCGCGTCCATTTCCCGTAGGCGAGATAAGCCGGCCACGAACGGCGGCAGGGACTCTCGTTGGGGGAGGCTCTGGGCCACGGAGCCTCTTTCTTTTTGAGCTTCCCCTTTCCTACGAATCTGCCTAATACAGCAGCGTCTTCGCCAAGCAAAGGGGCATAACAAAATGAGAAGTTCTACGTGTTAGATGCCACTCATTATGTAGTTAAAAAGAATAGCACAGCAACATCAGCTTTCGCTTCGTTCACCCCCACAAGTCGACAGGAAAAAATGAGTGTTATAAGTTACGAATCATCCCATCATACTATTTTGTTTACTAAGATTAGTGATACCAAAAAAAGACGATGTGACCTTATTGATTGAAAATGAAAAGGTGGCTTTCGTGCTTAATAAGATGTGGCTCATCCCGGTCAATATCCGAACTCCTTAATTACCCTTTTTTGGTGATTTCAATTACTCCAACCTTGGCTGGTCTAATTTTCATTTCGGTTGTGCTTCAAATGAAGTTTTTTTAAGTCTTTAACTTGCCTAATACGACCACTTAACCCACTAGGATCACTAATCGGTGCAGCAATGTTCTCGAACTGCGCTTAAGCTAATACCTTTCCATATTCATTAACATTACGTACTTACCTGGCGTTAGTGATCCCCTTGTCATTGAGATGGTGCTGTCTCTTGCCTTTCCTTGCAAATGAAATGACGGTGAATTTATTCGCGCTTATACTACAATTGACTACGGATTCAACTGAAAACTCGAAGCTATTTACCGTTTATTTTATGCTTACATTGAGGAAAGAACTGCAGATGATAACTGGACGCTAGACAAAGATAAATTTATCCATCTAGTCGAGATATACATTCCAATGACTCGCATTATGGTGTTTTGTTTATTTATTTAATTATTTATATATTTCAATACCCTCAGGGTCCAGGCGCATCACAGAACGTGTGGACATACAATATTGATTCAGTGAAAAATTCACACAAACAGCAACTTGGGTGTAAACTATTGTCCGGCATAATTTTAGCAAATGTGACTTGTTTGTGATTTTTCTAGATTAAACAGTTCATAGAATAGCCACTATTAATGTGGTAAGGTGCTTTATTCCAATGACGTCTAGGGAGGAAACAATAGATGTAGGCTGAAGTTTCACAATAAGGAATGCCGACTTTAATATTGGGATCGATGCGTGGAGAAATTAAAAAGGGGATAATGAATAGTTTGTCTTTCAGAAAAGCACTGGAATGGCAAATTTTATGAAAGAGGCATAAGCAAGATATTTTACGACGGGCGGATAGAAGAGGCAGGGACAGCGGTGTTTTCATAGATGAAACACTTGCGGTGCAATGATAGTTAGAGACTATTTAAAGTGCGGCGCGATTTTGCAGGGCTTCAATATTTGTTACAAGCGCCGAGGAACCGGGATCCTAGATTGCTGCGGCATATTCTAGCTTTGAACGTATTAAAAGGTTGTACAGAAGAAGTTTCAGTGACAGAGGGATTAAAGCAAAGTTCCTTTTTTAATATCCAAGCATCAGATTAGCGTTACTGATTATATGATCAGAATGTGCTTTTCATGATAGGTTTTATGTGATGGAAACACCAAGACACTTGAATGAGGTTACAGATGTGAGCTGAGTTTTACAAATCGAGCATAGTGACGGTGACGTTTTACGGCGAGATAACCTTATAGTTTTACATTTGTTAGTATTGAGAGTAATTTTCCATCCGACACCGCGCATAATTGAGCCTGAAGAAGTGCCGCATCGGATTCGTTAGTAATTTCAGGATATATTACATAGGCATCTACGAATAAGATAATATGGACAATGCATGCATTGCTAAGTCAATAGTATAAAGAAGAAACTGAATGGGTCCCAAAACGGAACCTTGGTTAAAACCGAAAATAACAGGACTGAATCAAGAATTTTCCTCATTCGCATTAACAAACTGTGATTAATTAGTTCAAAAACATTTAATCCATGACAATACTTTTAGAATAAATATGAAGTTTATCAGACATTACAATCAACAAAAGTGTGTGAGATACTTTGTCAAAGCCTTTGCAAATGTCGTGAAAAACGCATTCAACCTGAATCCCATGGTCAGGAATAGAAAAAGCAACATTAGTGAAAGTAAGAAGTTGAGTTTCGCAGGACCGCGATTTCCGAAAACCATCTGGCAAGGGTGAAAAAAAAAAGAATTCGAATTTGAAGAACTAATTAGATTAGAATAAATAATGTGTCCTAAAATTGTACAGGGCGTGCTGATTAAGGAAATGTGTTCATTATTGAGAGGGATATATTAGTTACCTGATTTATGAAGCGGAACCACCTTTACTATTTTCCAGTCGTTCGGTAAAATGGAAAGGTCAAGTGAGTGTTCAAAACATTTTCGAAAACTGAAACGTAATTTTTTGTTGAGTGTTCAAAACGTTTTCGAAAACTGAAACGTAATTTTTTGTGCTTTTAAGAAATGTGGAGCTTATGTTATCAACACCACAGTTGGATGGCATTTTAGATCATCGACTGTTTTAACAATCCTGCCTTATTAAAAAAACAAGCGGATACATTGGAAGGAAGTTGTAAACAGGATAAGTGGGGCGATCAGGTTCAACATCACCAGAAGACGCTTTCACAAAGTTTCATTTCATACAGATGCACAGTGATTGCTTGGAATATCTACACAGTTATCCTATGTCAGTGAGAAAACAGTATTTTAGGGCCGCTCGCAACATTCCGAAATTTCTTTGTTCTATTAGAAAACATAGAATGTAGGGTTAGATTTAAAAAAAAAAAGTGGTCTTGGCATCTTTCACAGTTTTCTTATAAGCATCCGCCACTTCTTGGTAAGCATCCCAACGGGCAGCGAGGGCAGATCACATCGCAGCACGGAAGAGACGCTTCTTGGTAGCAAGACGTTTCAACGCGAGATTAAACCAAAGAGATTTGGGTTTAGAAGCAAAGTAAGTATGGAGAATGAAGAGAGTAATTCACAAATTTATTTTATTTTTAAACGAGTTCCAATTAGTTTCAACCGGACGCTCTGAGAAAGAAATCGGGAACTTATCCAGGAAGGCAGCTAACTCGTTATTCATTGCGTTGAAATTTCCCCCACAAGAATGACGGAATTGATTAGTAGTTATATTTGAGAAAAACATTGTTGTATGCAAGTTGAAGTGTGGAATGCAATGACTCCTGGTAAGAGAGTTATAAAAGAGGCGAGGCTAGGGTCAGTGGAGTGAATTAAATCTAACACGGTAGCTATATTATCGGTAATCCGATTTGGTTTAAAAACAAGGTGTGAAAAAACAAATTCAGAACAGAGCTCAAGAAAATTTGAGTACACGGGAGACTTTCAAGTAGCTGTCGGGAAAGTACCAAACCAAACAATAAGGGGTAGGTTGAGGTCACCCAGCAATAAAATGGGCTCAAGAGGAAACCTAGACAAAAATATATTTAAAGCATCATGTAACCTCGGTCAGAAGTTTGCGGTCGCATTGGGAAAACGATAGCACGCGCACACAAAAACGTCTCTGTTTGCACAACTCAAACGTACGCATGACAGTTCCAGTGAGGTAGCAATATCTGCGTGACAACACTCAAGGTTATTGCTCACTGCGTTTCAAAGCCAGCCACCACGTCCATCAACCCTATCAGAACGATATCACCTATAACTCTCAAAACAATTAAATATTTGATAGTCGCGTACCACACACAAAAGCCACATTTAAATTAAAACAACGACATCTCTAGATGACGAGTCAATGGCTGATGACAGTTCATCGCGATTCCGTAAAACACTTCTGATAGTAGTAAAAACAACTGAAAAAACTAGGCGTTATTTTATCAATTTTGTTTTAATTTTACAGTTGCAGGCTCATCGGTGACGTCTGGCTAGCTATCTGGTAGCCTCAACTACGTGCCAAGTTTTATGATTAGAATAAAATTGTTTATCACCTACGAACAGCTTGTCAACACGAAGTCAGTAAGGATATCCCTGCGTACGGGCAAAATCTGGAATCTTCCTCATTGCAAGCTGTTCGTTCCTCGGTTACTCCTCACCAAAGAAAATGTACGTATCATTTAGCTTATTGCATTACCGCAGCAAAGCTTCTTCGAGTTTAAAGGAGGCAAATTTACAATAATAGGCATTTTCTTATCAGGGTTGAACTTGCAAATCCGATAAGCCCTGTTAATTGCATCGGGGTTAATATGTATGTTATGTTTAGCGCTGCACATTTCTAAAACAAGTTTCTCTGATTCAGCCCGTTTTCTTGACCGCGTTTTCTAGCCCGACAAAAAGTATGTTGGATCTACGGGAACGCCTTTCGGCATCATGGAAACAACGCTGAAGGAGTGTAATTTTCGAGAGAACGGATTCTGCCCTTGGCTTAATTTCCGTCGTTGCGTTCACTTTCTTATTTACGAATGCAGAATCACCTTCGGTAACCCTGACACGCGTAGTTAGTGCGGATATCGTGTCATTTGTATGCGTCTGTTTATTTTTTTATTTTTTTTTAGTTCACTAAATCACTTGCCTGGCCGGCGGGCATCTGGGTAACAATTTCTTCTATCTTCGACAACGACGCTGCCTCCTGCTTAGACATGGGACCAGGGTTACGTTCCACGTCACCACTGAGAAGCAACAGCAAGCGTTGAAAACTCTTTAAACTGTCCAAGAGGCACGGCAACACTACACGACATACGCTATTACTTCTACCTGAACAGAATGTTCTTTCTTACTCACCTGCCCAGTGAATAGTAATGGTATGTTAGCCGTCATTGCTGAAACTGCTGCCATGCCCACTGGTGGAAAATGTCCGCGGAGCTCCAATTGCAGGCGGAACCGGTGCACTTGATGGCGATGCCCGTAGAGCTGTATTGCGTGGCAGCACCGACGGAACAGGAGCGCAAGCGATCCAGAGCCGAAGTCTTCATTATGAAACACGTTGGCCAGAGAAATCAGCGGGGTCACCTCTACTGCCACAGATGACCCAATGGCTTCCGTTGTGTTGGTGGCAGTAATCACTCCGTCATCGATTAAGTACAGGAGCTGCACATTGAATAGTAGTGGTACGTTAGCCGTCATTGCTGAAACTGTTTTGTCGCGCACACTCCAAGAGGAAATTGTATTGCCGTGCCCACTCTTCATAAATCAAAACAGTTCATAGTCACTCCAACAAAAAAAATTATGAACGAACGAGCTAAATCAACAGATACTGACGCTTTGTGGAACGCTTATTATGAATGTGCTGGGTCTCACAAAACTCGTCACCAAAGATTAAAAAAAAAACTCTACTCCCTTGACCTCCTCAACATTCTAAGCAGCCGAAAAGGTAAAAATTATTCCAGCATTGTCATATCCATTACAATTCGTGGACGACGACGGCCTTCCTTTCGAACGAGCATATCGCTGTGAGCCTAAGCCATTTTTTGTTTTATATTTACTAACGAAGACCTGGGAAACACTTCTGACTCATGTCCATACTTCCTTATATGAATTCAATCATAACTGACCACGGCGATGTACTAAGCGTAATCGAAAACTGAGGTTGTCCTCTAGTGCGGGCTGTCACAATGTTAACTCGAAAGTATTAATAAATGGTAAGCACTTCTCCTCCACTTTCCTCCGAGATATATTCTCAGTCACTGAGGCTTTCCAAAATTTCAAGTGATTGGATGATCGCTGCCGTATTACCCGTTCACAAAACAATTGACTGCAAGGAAATTAGTAAGTACCACCCTATTTCCCTTACCAGTGTTTCCTCTAAACTTCTGGAGTATATATCTTACTGAAACATCATATTTCTTCAGACTCAAAAGAAACTTATATTCGAGAATCTGCATGGATTTTGTAAATCATACTCTTGCGAAACCCAATTAACGAAAATTCGAACCGACATTTGTTGATATTTCAGTTCCAGTGTTCAAACTGACGCAGTTTTCATTTACATATTTAAGGTATTCGACAAAGTTTCGCATTGACGTATTTTATTAAAACACAAAGAAATTGATATGCGTCACTTTGTTGTATATTGGATCTTTGAATTTCTGATTAATGTCACATATTACTCTATTATCAACTACATTAAATCTCCCACCAGTTCGGTAACGGCTGGAGTCCCTTAAGAACGGTGCTTGGGCTTTTTCTTCTTCTCATATACCTTATTAACAATCATAATAACATATTTTTCTTGGTGCGGTTATTTGTCAACGATGGCTCAATTTACAAGCCTATTCATTTCCACAACGATCAACAAAATTACCAAACAATCTTTCATTAATAACTCACTGGTGCAAAGAAGCGGCAAATGGCTATAAAGTTTAAAAAATATAAATCCATTTCGTTTCCAAGCCGTCACACTTATTAAAACTATTCCATGTCACCTCGCTATGATATCACTGACGCTTTGTATCTCATATGAATATCTGGCAATTCATGTTCCTCTGATCTATCATGAACTACTAATATTACCTCCGTCTGTGCTGACGCTACCTGTACTCTCGTTTTTATTTCTTTTTTTTTGTTTTTGCGCAGTAATTTTAGGTCAGCGACAAACTCAGAAAAACGACGAGCCTACACTACATTGGTAAAATCCAGGCTAAAATACGCTTCCCCAACATCGTCAGCCATCACGCTTAAGAAGCACCCTTGAAGCCGTTCAAAAAAGATAACTTCGTTTTCCTCATTCTAACTAGTCACCATATACTAGCAAATGAGGATTACGACAGTTAGCTAACCTGAACGCACTTTCTCTCCGCCGCCGCCTGTCTCTTGTTCATCGAATCATTTACCACAACACCCATCTCAGGGAATGTTTTCTATCACCTCCTTAGCGTATGTTTCCTCGTCTTGAGTATTCTCTTAATTTACGTGAAATTTCTTCGTCCACAATCACTTATCAAATGTCTACATTACCAAAGGCAACAAACTGGAACACTGCCTAACCACATTGTTTGTATAAAAACACTAACCTAATTGGAGCAGCTACTACGCTTTTACTTCTGATCTCTCACATTAATTTACAGTGTCTTATGGCCAATTCGTTTGGTCCCGCATCGCACCGGTGCAGTGCAATTCGTGGTACAGGGAAAGCTAGAGTGGAGAGGGGAGCTTTCTTCTCTCCCCACTAGCCTTTTGTGTACCAAAGTGGAAAGAGTTTACTGCACTGCGCGGGTGCGGTGTGCCCCGAGTGAATAGGCCATTAGTATTCTGTTATTGTTGCGCTCATTGTTTCTTCTCCATTTATATATTTATGTACATGCCCACTCCCTCGTGCAATACACGTTACGAGTCCTCAAGAAAAAAGTAAATGATGATGATGATGGCGATGGGGATGATAATGATGATGTTCGTTGTGGCCGTGGTGATGATGATGATATAACGTAACACAAAGCGGTTTTTCTTTTCTTTTCTTTTTCTCGCGTTTAATGCGACGTTCGGTTAAAATGTTTCTTATATTCGGTATCACCTTATAAAAAACGCTCTAGTTCACCTATCTCTTTTTTTGAGGAACCTTTTTTAGCTTTCGAGAGATCTCATTTAGCTTTTCATGCTTTAGGGCGAGCGCGATATTATACACTCAGTTTCACACTAAGTCATACCGCAGCCGACACTCCGATCGGATGGAACCAATCCAGCAGGTACAAAAGTGCGTCGTTATCTCACGTGTTGTCTTTGTGCGTTTACCAACACCCTTTAAACGGGTAACGCCCGTTGAATGTGGCGCGATCCTGCGCTTTGTTTTTGGCGTGATTAATTTCCCTGGTGATAGCGAACGAACAAAGACGACAAGCGCCGTGACAAAGCACTTTTGGCACTTTTTGATTGACTCTGTCGAATCGTTGCGTTGGCTTCGGTCGTACGTAACGTAAAACGCAGTATAAAAACGTAGGCAAATTTTCTTAGTGGTATAGCTACAGACATTTCCATCGCTTATCACCCTGGCGAAATATGCTGGGTGACTGATCTGTGGAGGCATGCGCAGCGTCTGATATATCCTACAGCGGAGCAACAGCGCGTGCTCACCCTTACAAAAATTTTTAATGAATTTCATTTGAACGTTTATGGAGTATCTTTTCGAGTCTCAGTAGAAATGCAAATGAGTTTTGTAACGAATCCGTAAGGAGTTTACGAAAACTATTGGCCACCGCGTTCCAATTGAAGTTTCGACAAAGCTACCGCATAAAGTTTCTAATATATTTCATATGAATATAATTTGAAAGTCTATTGACACCGTTTCGAGTCTGTGTTGAAAAACAATTGATTTTTTGTAACGAGTCCCTAAGGAGTTTACGAAAACTATTGGCCACCGCGTTTCAATTAAGGTTTTGCCGTTCCACCTCATAAGAATTTCTAATACATTTCATTTGAAAGTCTAGATACACTGCTTTGAGTCTCTGTTGAAAATCAAATGTTTTTTTCTACCGCGTTGTAACCGAGGTTTTGACGTGCCATCTCATTAGGTATATTCCGACGAGTCGGAATATACCTAATGAGAGGGCCCATCAAAACCTCAATTGCAACGCAGCAGAAAAAACATTTGATTTTCAACAGAGACTGAAAGCAGTGTAACTAGACTTTCAAATGAAATGTATTAGAAATTATACTCCTAGCATGGGTTTCTAGATAGAGCTCTCAGAGGGAAGACGACAATAGGTTGTATGATATGTTGTCTGGATGTAACCGCTGTTTTGAGGGAAGGGGAAAGTGAGTGCAAGTGTCACTTATATGTTTGCCTATATACTCATGCAGGGTTCAGGAAATGCCTGCATAAAACCGTGGGAAGGAGCAATAACTGGTTTATTAAAAATGTGAAATTCGAGTCTATGGTACACTGCCTTCGTGTCCATGGCGGACCTTGTACTGCCTTCGTGTCCACGGGAGACCTTGTACTGCCTTCGCGTCCACGGGAGTACTGGTAACCTAAAAAGAAAAAAGATGCACAGTTACACATTGATCTGCTCATCTAAACTTCAATGTCCGAGCAAGGTATCCTGTTCACAGCGCAGCAGTACCTCAGTGCTGAATCAGTATTACAAACCGGGACATCGGTCTTTTGTATGAAAGGAGGCAACTCAGAACACACGATACAAGCCATGGAAGTAGCACTGACTCGTTGCCTTAACAGGGCTGAGTTAGCGCTGCACTGTATGTGTGAACCAGCCTTAAATGCGGAAAGTCACATTTAAAATACCTACATTTTTGCTCACCCAGGCACTTAATTTTCACACTACCTTGATAGTTTAATGAGTGGCACTAATAACATTGTCAGGGGCACCATGGTGCAAAAGTATATTTTGCCCCCGAGTCTGCGAGAATCAATCTCTCACTGTTTTTGCCGCCGCATTGCAGTCTTTTATTTTGGCTTTTGACAAGGTCTACCAAAGATAAGCGAGCAGATGTTGTCGCTTATGAAGTTTACCAAATTTGAACATAGAGAAGCTATGACTTATAAGCATCTCGAAGAATTAATATAGCAATTTGGGCCAATTGGTTTATGATCGTAGACAAGCCAGTGTTTTACGCCCACTTCTTGTCTCTGTGTATTTTTCTTTTGTGTTTGTTTACTATCTTGAAAAAGTATTTTTAATCACAATGGACAGGAAGAAAACGGTAATAGGGTTCTATGCGGATCATAAAGCAATGCTCCGAATGGGTGTGTATCAAATGCAGCTTTCATAATCGATGCAATACACAGTTTGAATTATTGGAGGATCGAGACATCAGAGGACGAATTCAAAAAGCAAACTTACGATAAAAAATTGCGTATGACAAAATCCGAGAAGAAATCCGTATTAACGAAACAGAATTGTCGCAACTTTTGTGTGACTTACAACGGAATATTACGACATCATCCAAAGTGTCTTACAAACTTCTTAGGGCAAACATGACCACACGTCACGACCAGCAATGTAGTTAGAAGTGTTGGCAAGAGGCATGTGTTTTGTGCACTGTTCGCATGCATCCCTGCTTGAAGCAGCATAAGGACAACGCTAAACTACACCCGGATGATTCAGCCGACGAGTCTGCCGAGCTGACTATCCTGCCGGTTAGAGCTAACGAGGTGCAGGATTGCGATCAACGGCAAATGGATCCTTCACCTATGAATGGCGTGAACCTCATTTGTTGATCACTAGTGCCCCCTCATACTTCAGTTGTGATTTTCGAAGTGGTGGGCAGCTGTGCGACTCTACCACACAAAAAGGCACATTCCTGACTGGATGTGCCTTTTTAATGCGAAAGCATTGTATGTTCATGGAGCGGAAAATCCGGCGGCTTTAACCGAGTGGTACCAAATGCCAACAGAGGAATAAAAGAAAGAATAAAATGTGCTTCCACGGCTGAAATTCGAACACAGTGCTGCTGTGTGAGAGCAGGGCATGCTAGCTGCTGTGCTATCTCAGCCGCTTCGGAATGCGGCATTACTCTCCCCTCAAAAAGAAGCTTGTCCCATTACGGCAAAAGACGGCATCGGCATTGATGTGCCCGAAAGATGGTCATAAAAATATGTCCTTGGTTCGATGACATCACACTTCACGTGACGATATGACGTACCATAATGTGTGACGCCACATGATGTAACGCAAAAAAAAAAAGATATTACAGGGGCACTTAGGTATCCCTACGTGGATTGAATGCGAAAGCATCGCCATTCCTAACAATACAGGAAAAAAAAAAGGAAGTGTCGTTAGGAATGGCAATGCTTTCGCATTCAATCCACAAAGGGATACCTCGTGCCCCTGTAATTTTTTGTGTGGAGTAGAGCTCAAATAAACGCCGTATGGTGCAGTACATCTACGATTAAGTTGCTGCTAGTCGTGAGGCTTAATGTTTTGCACCAACAATACCGTAGAGTTTTTCCTCAGTTGCGGCGAAGCGCCACTACGCTACGAACTTGTTAGAAATTTCTGCATATGTGACCGCTTTCTTCTGGAAACCTATGGCGACCTGCCACTCACTTTTGGCCAAAGAACAGTGAAAATACCAGATGTGAAAACAGCCATAACAAGCATTAAAGAAATCAAGATGGGGGTCATAGCATTGGCTTCCCATTGTGGCGAGACTATACTCGCGGTCAGCTTTCTGTGGCAATGCAGTCAATGCTAGGGGAGAGGGTGCACCAACCGCTGTACACGCGCTTTCCTCCTCTTAGGATTGCCACAGAAAGTTGACCGCGAGTATAGCACAGGATTTCTGTTACTACCGTTTATAAGACAGGAGTCGACTTTTTCTGGTCTATCTTGAAATCAAAGTTTGGTCCGGTTAATTTTGTAGCAGAAGGCTCGTGCTTTCCTGTTCGTGGGGTCATTTTCTCGGTTCAAAATATGATGCAGAGTCATTCCCATAAAAATGCATGGGTGCCCGCTAGGACTCTTCGAAATGATTAAATTAACCGAGGTCGCGCTATACTCTGTTGCAACTCTAGAATAGCAGAAGCCCCTCCCACAAAGCCCTTCACTCTTTTTAGTAAGCAAACACTAGAGAGGAGGAGAGCCGAGAGGACACCGCCAATCATGGCAAGCAAAGGGAATAGTGGGAGGGGCTTCTGCTATTCTATAGTTGCAACGGACTATAACAAAAGTTTATAGTACCATGAAAACAAAAAGACCAAGCATGCAGAGAAATTCACAGGAAGTGTAGCAGGGACAGAAGAGAAAAAACTGCAGCTGCAATATTTACCCTTTAAATTTTCCTCGACAGCACAGCAGAGACGACATGCTGGTCGTCAGCGCCTGGAGGGCCACCCCCTTGTACTTGGCACATGTAGTCTGAAACAAACCACAAACAAAAAATTAAATGCATGGACAATCCGCACATGCTGTTATTTTGCTTCATTGGCCGCTGCAGAGAAAGCAAGCATGCACACCGTTGTCCAACCATGTCAACTGCTAGCTGAAACTTCCTGCCGCCAGGATTAAGATATTGCTTGCGCTATAAAAACAATTACACACTACCCAGCTGGCACGCTGAAAGTTCAAACATTGAAGAAACTAGCTCATAAAACTTCAATGTAAGAGCTACACCTTGTGGACGGTACAAAAAGTATGTTCAGTCTAAACCCTGGTGCACTGCAAGGCTGCTTTACCTCAGCCAGTTTGGAACATCTGCAGTTTCATTCTCTTGAAGATATTATGCCTGAAAATTAATGTGACAAATTAACTGGATTAAAATTTTTTAATCGACATCTGGCCCAAGTATACTAGTGGGTTAATTTCTAACTTACCATAATTATTTTCGGCATCCCGAAGGCGTCGCTTCAGGGTTCAGTTTTCATATTGGATCCACCTCACCATCACAGCTGCAGCCACGCTGAAATGTTTGCAAAGTTTCAGGCAGGGTAATTAAAAGTCGGCAGTTTCTCTCGAACATTGCTGTCACAAATTTTCTTTTTTGTCATTTTGTCCTGTTTAAGGGTGGTGCGGGGGGGGGGGGGGGGGGTTCAATTGCAATCCTCACGCACGTTTACCTGAGCGCCAAAGGCATGAGCTCGGATGAGACTAATGCCGGCCAAGCTTCAAACCAATGGGAAGAGGAAGACGAGAAGAAGGAAGTGGGACTTGGAGCGTTTCGTGTTGACCAACCACGAACCCGTGACAACCGCATAGGTCATTCAACACACGTCGCATACCACTCAAACACTGTGTCGAACTGCATTTTTAAGTCAGTCCCACTTCCAACGGTGTATGAACAGGGGCATTCATTTCGTGACATGCCTTGAAATGAATCAAAGTGACGCAAGCTGGGAACACACTGCTGCTGCTTCATTTAGGAATAACTGCGGCCCTCGGCTTGATCACATCACAGTTGCAAAATGAAAGAGAAAAAAAAAAAAGACGCAGAAAGGAACAACTGCTTTATCAAAAATTCTAACAGACAAATGTAAACCCAGTTCAATTCCAGAAAGTCAGGGGACCAAAGTTTGTCCTAACAGTACCATCCAGTTCACTTCCATAACTTCAAAACAAAAAATTGCTATCCTCTAGAACAATTTTGACTGCAAAGGAATATTGGCTCTGCATGAACCGAATTCCAAGGAAGTCTAACTTCTGAAATGTAATGAAGTATGATCAATGTAATCAATTTATAGTTGAATGACATCAGTACACTGCTAGACCAATAAGACATTTTCTAAAGCAACGAACTGAAAGTAGCATTAGGAATTCAATAAGTGCTCTGTTGGCATAAGCTACACTTTCTCGGGCCATACACAAAATGAGTGGCAACTTTTCATTATGCTACGCACAGATACAAACATAAGGACGAATAAAGCAAACCTAACTAGCTAAAAAAAAAACAGATACAAACATAAGGACGGATAAAGCAAACCTAACTAGCTAAAAAAAAAAAAAAAAAAAAAAAAGTCTAGCTTAACGAGCAAACGTGTGCCGAGAAAATAGGGAGTTTTAGACTACCGGGCGCTACTTTATCGCGCGTTACGGAGGGCAAAATAGCGAGGATTGCGGCGAAGAGTTTTAGAATAGCGTCCAAAAGCGCTCCATTTGGAGCGCGCATATTCCGCTGCAGATCGGCTCGGCTGGTCACCCCCTCGTAATCTCGGCAACGCAAGCGCCTCAAACTCCGCCGAACTCTCTGCGGGATTTCACAGATTCTCCGGAAATTGACAGCGCCACGTGACCTTTGCGCATGCGCGGCGAGGTTGGCGATGGCGGGCCGGACGGGTCGCGAGTTGGATCTGTTCGGGTGCAGGTTGTTTACTGGGATTTACGGCTCGAACGCTTCTACCTCGGAATCAGGGATACAAAGCCGGGACTGTGGAGCGTGGTAACGTAAGTGCTGATCTGTGATCTTGAAAATTAAACAAGTGTTTTTTTACACGGCTCCGCCGGCGTTTTCCCGTGCAATAAAGCAGAAGAGATAACAGTCGTTATAGTTGTCCGTTTATACTCAATCTTCGCTGTGGTATGTTTTGTTTTTGTCACTGCCAGCTGAGCTGCTCTGGAGCGGAATTTTCTCTGCCGGGGACCCCCAAAACGCAAGCATCTCGCGCTTAAACGCCACCAAGATGTCGCGAAGCTTTTATGTGGAAGTTAGAACGTTATATCTTGAAAATTAAACAAGTGTTTCGTCTAGAGTAACAGTTTTATAGTTGTTTTTATACTCAATGCTGTATGTTTTGTTTTTGTCACTGCCAAGCTGCTCTGTTGTACTTACGAAGCCCAGACGATCCACTACCCAGGAATGTTTACATTTCTGCCGCGATCGTAAGTAGGACGCGCTTCGATAGCTTTGAGCTGTGACTCCAGCGATCCGTGGCGTTTTCCATACGCTTCGACCATACCGACCGCGCCGAGTGCGACTCACGCAGTTCCCGCGGCGGGCGACGGCGTCGAAGACGCGATCAACAGAGATGTCGTGGGCGCCGCCTTTTGCGGTACCCACGCTATTTTCGAGAAATAACGGGCCGAAAGCTCGAGTCCGAATGCTTGTTTGGGTCTGCGCATGCACAGCAGCGAAGACGTCATTTCTTTGGGGTTGCGGACGTTATTCTAAAACTCCCTAGTGTTCACTTCTCGTTCAAGGCGTCCACTTACAATGCAAACAAAGAAGCAAGCTCACCAACTGCGTCGAGTTGCTCGTTCTGTCGCGTCGCCGGTCTTCCGTGCTCTTCTTGAACATAATCATCACAAGACGAAACTTCACAGATAGATAAACTTGATTAAATTAGCACATTTCCATGTCTAAAGGCATTTCCATCCCGCAAAACACATGTACCCAACGCAACGGCAACGGTCTCAACGGTCGCGAGTGAAAACAAAAAAAAAAAAAAAAAAGAACTGGTGTCGCTACCGATGGGGCGTCGAAGACGCGATTCTGACAATACGAAACCGAAAGCGGTAAAAGTTATACTGAAACCGAAACTGACCAAATCGCGATAGCGGGGTGCCGTAAATATGTCTTTAGAAACTTAGGAGTAAAAGAGGGTGAATACAGTTATTATTATAAGCACAGGAAATAAATGTGCAAATCACAATTAGCGCCGACGCGCTATTAGTTTCGGGTGCAATGCAGTAGGGAGAAATTTTATTTTTTATTTTTGGGGAGATTACTTTTAATTTACACTCAGCTTACAGTATTTTTTTAGTAAATTATTTTTACTAATAAATTATTAGTAAATTACTAATAATTTACTAATATTTATTAGTAATTATTAGTAAATTACTCATATTTACTAATAATTATTAGTAATTATTAATAATTACTAATAAATATTAATTATTATTAACTAATAATTATCAATTATTAATAATTTTTAATAATTGTTAATGATTATTTTTATTAATAAATTTTGGTTTCAGCCTGGGCTGAAACCATTTTTGCCGTCCGAAAAGTTTGAAAAATAAGCGTAACACTGTCGCATAATTAACTTGACTAATGTACTTTTATACATGCTGGAATTCTAGCAACACATTCTTTGGACGTGGAACAGATATTTGGATCATACAGCCCAGGCTACATTACACATGCATCAAATGGGCCGGTGTATTTCTGACAGGGACTATTTTTAACTCAGTTGGATGTCTGACAAATATATGAGCTTCGTCCAAAAACAACTTTCCAAAAGCACAGAAACGTGTTCCCATTGATCCGATTCTCAATTGTTGCGTCCAATATGCATTTACATCCTCCTGACAGACATACGTCTAATTGGTTCCTATAGCTCAAATATACATGCACAATTGGCCTAGATTTCCTGTTTGGCGAACAAAACATTTCGTTTGACTGATAAAAATTCCTAATGGTCCGATAAAGTCCCTATGGGAGCAGTCCAACCTCCTATAGGACCAAAAGGTATGCCTATTGGCATTCCTATTCCTTTTTATTTTCATGTGTATTGAATTCAAACAAAATGACAGCTCACAGTTAATTAATCAGCCTAGTGTGTATTTCGTCTTGTTCTTACCGATTTTTATTCTGTGGAAACTTGGGATTATGTTTCCGTGAGACTGTGTGAGAGTTGGTTTAAATTTTTGCGTGGTATTAAATCAACAGTTGCTACTTATAAATGATTTGAAAAATGTTCTAAGCAGCACTCTGTATTTGTAATATTAAACAGCAGTGCTTCCCAAATAGTGAGGCGCGAACCCCAGGGGTGTCGTGACTGATCTAGCGAAGTCGCAAAACAACTGCTGGCTTGTTTCTTTTTTTTTTTTTCAATGGTTTTATATTTGTTAACTTTTAGTTACCTGTATTACCTGAGAAACTAAATTTCAGAGTCAATTTCAATATGTTACTGCTAATGCACTGAGATGGTAAGACTTGTGGTCTAGCGAAATGCGAATGGAGGAGGGGGCGGGGTCGTGGCAGGATATATTTTATATTTTAGTGGATTACGCGCGTAGGGAAGTTTGGGAGCAGATGCTGTATTGAGTCATTATGTCTATCGCTGTGTCATTTTGATCACCCGAGACAGTGTGCTAGTTGAGAATGGGAGTAATTGAATATGTATTGATTTCATAGAAGGGTTAATAAATGGTTAATAAATATGAGAAGTTATTGGATTGCAATTTTGAACATTACTTTATTTGAGGAGAATGTCTTCTGAATAGTAGGCAATCTGCATTAATGATTATCTTCACCTTTACCTTTATCGAATTCCTCCACTGTGGATCAGCTGATGTCTATTGGGTGCCTTATGGTAGAACTCACTTGAGTATCTATGGATAAACTCAAAAGAACTGATATCATATTGCATTCTTAATGATAATACTCATTTGCATGAGTAATCAGTACATTTATGAACTCAAAAAGAATGAATATTGACTGGGTAACGATAAAACTCGTTGGAATTTGTAATGAGTGAACTCAAAAGAATGGATATTGAGTCGGTAACGATAAAACTCATTGCAATTTTTTTAATGAGTAAACTCAAAATAATGGATATTCTGTTCTTAGTTATAACACTCATCTGAATGTGTAATGAGTAAACCCAAAAGAAATTATATTGATTGGGTAACGATAAACCTCACTTGAATTTGTAATGTGTAAATTCAAAAGAATATATATTGAGTGGGTAATGATAACACTCATTTGAATGTGTAATGAGTAAAATCAAAAGAATAAATATTAGTTTTGTAATGATAAAACTCATTTAACGTTGAGTTTCTTATGAGTTTCATTTGACTCTATAAAAACTCATTAGCAGCTCAATTGAAACTCATTGTTCATTTTTGTAAGGGGTAACGATGACAATGCTGATGACGTCATCAGTGACGTCATTGATGACGTCATCAGTGACGATGACGATGTGGATGCCGATGACGTCATCAGTGCCGTGATGACGATGAGGATGCGGATGCCGATGACGTCATCAGGTACAACACTGATGATGTCATCAGTGACGACGCCGATGCCGATGACGTCATCAGTGACGTCACGCGTCCCATAGTGCACCGCGCGGTTACGCCGACGGCAACGCCGACGCCGCTCAAGCCGGAAACGGGCGCCTAAGAGCTGCGCTCTAAAATGTTACAGAATATTGTCACGGGTAATAGGTCTAGAATATGTTCACAAAACGTATAAATTAAGAAACGCTTTTCTCACTACAAAAAAACAAAGACGGAATTCGTGTCAGAGAGCAGAAGTGCGTGTGTTTTTTAAAGCAACGCGTGACTTATAAGTCTTTATATAAGTCCAGTGTTTGACTTTTAGAGCGCAGCGCTTAGGCGCCCGTTTCCGGCTTGAGCGGCGTCGGCGTAAGTGCGCGGTGCATGATGGGTAAATTTCCCCGCTAAATAGCGGAAAAAGTTCCAGCTATATCAAGCGGAAAATTTTTCCCGCTAAATTTAGCGGAAACTTTTCCCCGCTAAATTTATTTGAAAATTCCCCCCGCCAAATTTAGCGAAAAAATTCTCCCGCTAAGTTTAGCGAAAAAATTCCCCGCTAAATTTAGCGGAAAAAGTTCCCCGCTAAATTTAACGGAAAATGTGCTCTACTAAACTCAGCAGAAAAAATTGCCCGATAAATTTAGCGGAAGAAACTCCCCGCTGAATTTAGCGGAAAAAATTTCCCGCTAAATTTAGAGGAAAATTTCCCCGCCAAATATAGCGGAAAATTTTCCCCTCCAAATTTAGCGAAAAACTTTCCCCGCTAATCTAGCGAAAAATTCTCCCCGCTAAATCTAGCAGAAAATTTTCCCCGCTAAATTTAGTGGAAAATTGCCCCCGCCAATTTGGCGGAAAAATTTCCCCGCTAAATTTAGCAAAAAAAAAATACCCCGCTAAATTTAGCGGAAAAAGTTGCCCGCTAAATTCAGCGGAAAATTTTCTCCGCTAAATTCAGCGGACGAAATTGCCCGCTAAATCTGGTGGAAGAAATTCCCCGCTAAATTTAGCGGAAAACTCACCCGCTAAATTTAGAGGAAAAGTTTCCCCGCCAAATTTAGCGGAAAAGTTTCCCCGCCAAATTTAGCGGAAAAAATTCCCCGCTAAATTTATCCTAAAGATTTTTCCGCTAAATTTAGCGGAAAAAATATCCCCGCTAAATTTAGCGAAAAAGTTTCCACGCCATATTCTGCGGGAAATTTCCCCCACTAAATTTCACGGAAAAGTTTCTCCTAAATGAGGGGGCGAGGAGGAGGGGCATAGCCCCCTCTCCGTACCCTCCCCTCCTACTGAAGATCTGCGCTCTATTCGGCGTTACAGGGAGTTGTAAACGGCTTTCCTCTTTTTCTTCATAACGTTGTCAGATTTTTTTAGATGTTAAAAAAATAAGACCTGCCTACGTTGCTGCAATTTGTAATAATAATATTATTACAATTAAGATATTTTAAAACCTAGTTTTTCAGGCTCTAATCTAATTTGTTGCTTGTGATCTAATTTCAAACGCGCGAACAAGTATGGCAATCAAAGGTGTGGAAATTGTGATCACTGGCGTAAATAGCAGCATTTTAATTAACAAGTTATTGAAAAAAAATAGTCTAAAATCAACTAAAACATTCTAGCTAATCTGAGATATTCGTGTAAAATTCCCATAACCGCGGGGAAAGCATACGGTGCTATAAAAGTCGCGACTCACCGCAAATAAAAAAGAAATTCCGTTTTTTTAGTTCATTTTCCAGAACATTTAGTTTCTTTACGTTTTACGCGCCGTCATTATGCCAATCTTAGACTTTCCCGTTCGGAAGAACGTTTACCCGCTGACACGTCTGCTCACTGCAGCATGTTTCGTGTGTGTTGGATACCGGTGAAATAGCAGTGAGTTTTAGTATTGTGGTTACCAGCCAACGCAAGCGCTGTGTGTTTGCGTTAGCATTGCGAGTTCCACACTGCCTGCGTGCGGAGGCCACATTTGCGGTTTTGGACCGGTGCAATGCGACGACGCGCATGAGCAGCATGGAGCAAGCAACTCTAACGCAAACGCACACCGCTTTCGTTGGCTTTGAAACACAGTACTAAAACTCTCTAATCAAATACCATCCAATACCGGCTGCAGCACTACTTTGGGACAGTGAAGAGTGTTGTTTCCATGTGTAAATGACATTTCGCGAGCCATGATTGCGGGCAGTTCCGCCTTGCCCGCTGAGCAGAAGAATCGGGGGACCCTCCTACTTCCCATTTCCGCCGCGAAAGGGCAAGCAACGAGCTGGAGACGCGAATATCACTGTTCGTGTGTCACTTAACTTTAGTTCGAAAACATTTTTTCGACATCGTTTCTCGCTGAGTTTACTTTATGAGACTACAAGTGAAGGGATTCTCGTGTGATTTGCCGGAAAGAAGACACTTGAGGCTTCGTTTCGTGTTTAGGGTATCGCGTGTTCGCCATTTACGATATTAAGGTAAATGCAGCGTTTGTTACAACGCATTCTGAGTGGATATTACTTTATGTAGTACAAATATCAATTAAAATACCCTTTAGAAATCTAAACAGTAAAACAACACGAAAAATGTACTGAACGAAAGCGCACCGCCTCATCTAATGCTCAGACTACTCCTAGAGGCCGTGATGCTGCAATCATAAATAAGAAGAGTTGTCGATCTTGGCTATTTTCATATAGTGAGAATATCTGCTGTGACCTCGCTGGTTTAGATCGCTTAACTTCTCGATGAGGCGATCTAAAGAAACGGTTAGGAGCACATAAAAAAAAAATGCTCGATAAACAGAAGCAACTGACCTCTTTTGCGCCGTAGTGTGTCCAATATTCTAAGGGAACTGCCTGTTTTGAGATAGTTGCTGAAGGTAGCGTGATTTTCAATTTGTTCGTTGCACGTTCATAACGTTCCCCTCGGCTAATAGGTGCTGTTTTGTAACTCCTTTATCTTAATACGCTATTGCGAACTCTTAGACAATTGAAAGCAGTCTCGTAAGATACACCCCATAACATGCTGCTTTAGTCTCGCAAAATTCTTGCGTGTAAAACAAAAAAAGAAGCGTGCACAATTAGAGCAGGACATAAAACCATCTGCGACGATACTGATGGACCATATACCAGTCGCCACAAAGCTGATTGTTACTAAAACTGCTCAGATGATTTTTTTCTCTTCATATTACTGAACGTACTTATCAAATATGTGGCAAAGGAGCCCCCCCCCCCCCCCCCCCCTCTCCCCATAAAGCAGCTCTCAAAGAAAACTCAGTACAGGGGGGTTGCCGAGATGGTGCGAAGGATGAGTGGAGAAATAAGTCGATCTTCGGTAACGAGTCGCGACGGTGTTGCAGGGTTCGAGCTAGTTAGGAAACCTCGACCGCCCGTGAAACTCAGGTTCGTTAAGCGCTTTCCTTTTAAGAACGCCCATTCTCTCTTTCAATAAAAGGTTACATGTTTTCATTTTTTGTATTAGCATGGAGATTGTCGTGCCAACGTTGCTTACAATAATGGTTAAAGAAACGTTATTCAAGTTATCAGGTCTGCGTGGATGTCATAAACCACATAAAATTTTAAATCAATGTATACGCACCCGTGCCATGTTGTATGAAACAATACACCACGTGACCTTGAACCATGGTGTCGATTCACTGACATCATGTCTTTATGAACCATGTGCCGGGGCTATTCTGGGTTCATAACTCGGCGAACAGTCGGAAAATGAAGACATGTTCGCAAATGCTGCTCGACATATAAGCTGTGACACGATTACTTTTATTTGTATTTTTTATCATATTTGATATGCATGCAATCTTCCAAACTTGAAGATTAAAAAAAAAAAAAACACGAGTGTTTCACAAGCGCTGTTTCCCCGCTCAGTTATCGTTCTTGTTGGCAAAAATTGACGACTGTCGATATATATTTCTGTTTGTTTTTAAAACGATTCTTTCGAATCACGTCGCGTTTCGGCAGAATTGCCGTAAAGGCAATATAGAATAGGCGGAATCAACGGACTGGAATAGTGTCCTGTTTGCAGAACACAAGGACTGTGAATCACTGCCCTATCCGCTGGAGTCATCAAAACGGCACAGGCCATAAATGTAATCTACCAGGCTCGCACTACAGTCTCCCGTTCACGGACTGCCTCGTTTTAACGACACGACGATCATTAAAGGGCCGACCGAGTGGTAGTCAGCCCGTTATTGTTGCGCCTGATTTATTTTGTTGCAAACCAGAGAGAAACACAGTTTGTGCAAAGCTTTCTACACAGTAAGTGTGTCATGTCATCTGCGCTAACGTTTGTGTGTGTTCCTTCGTCGTATCTGCCTGTTTACCAGTTAGCTCGTCCAATCTAATTTTCTTCGAAGACTGAGCGATGTTGTTAGCGCGAACACGTCATTGAGTGGTTTTTGTACTTTGCTCAGGCAGGGTATTGACAGGCACCAATCTTTATTGCTTAAGCTAGGGCCCCGAATAAGGACTGCTCACTCCAAAACAAAAATACAGTCCATGTATTTACAATCAGTGTATCCCGTCAATCTTACACAAGACGTGACTCCACCGGAAAACACTCGTGTTCAATCGAAACTAAAGTTCTGTGACACATAATGGCCTAGGCCAATAGTTCAGCCGCCGGCAGAACAGAATAAGCTAGGTGGTGACACGAGGAGTCTCCCGTGGTACCCCTTGTTCGCGACTCGTTTTTATTGTGTCCGGTGAACGACGCTCTGCCTAAAAAAAATACAGTTGTTTATAATTAATTTACACATCTGAGTGCTGTTAGCAGCGTGTATTTGTTCCGCTACTTGGGCGGACTGGTGCGCAGGGCTCATATATTTGGACTTTAGGTGAAGATAATAATACACAAAATATAAGAATGACGATGTTTTGTTTTCTTGCGTTCCACATTTATACGTGCATAATGTGAACCCATATAGTAAGCCGCTGTGAAGAAAAGATTGGTTGCTTAATTGGAAGTAAGTATTGCCATTAAAACAATACTTCGTCTGTTTTTGACTTTTTCCTCCTCAGGCGGGAGGGATTGGAGTGGCGGGGTGTACGGGGATGGGCAGGGGAGTTCGTTATAATTATAATTTTCTTAAATAAAACATTGAACCGTAGATTTCCTGATATAACGCATGAAGGGATCCATCATGTGTTGAATCATTCCCTTGGAATGGGTCCACATTTCCTATTTTCTCGGTGCCATCTCGCTCAATAGCGAGTCCTACGCATTTTGCTTGAAGCCTTCTAGGTTGTTGCAGTTCTAGAGTAGATGTGCTGTCGTCAAAAACGACGCAGCGATGCATGCATTGCGCACATCATCGATGTCCTTCTTTGCTTCATTCTTGATCCTAAGGGCTACTTTCCTGGCAGGTGTGACGTTTGATTCGGTCATGATTCTCCTTCGAAACCCTTACCTCTAGGTACGGGTTTCTTTTAAAACAATAGCTTTGCAGGCGACACTTAGCAGAGATTTCGACCTCGTTGGCTGTCATCGCCGCTATGAAAAAACCCTTCCGCTCTACCCTCTTGGTATGAGGAGAGGGAAGTTGGGTCTTCCCGCAACACCATTTAGAGTAAAGGTCGGAGCGCTCGTCCCGTGGCGTCACCACTGGAGGCGATCGAGTCGGGCGGGCGCCTCGGGATAGCGCTGATGCAAAGGCATCGCGCGTGAATACACAGTCGTAAAAACAAGATTTCACTAATACAAACGTGTTTTATTACCATGAAAGTAGTTTAGAAATAGCAGACGGGATGGTAAACAAAGTTGGTTGCACGGGAACAGAACGGGCGCCGCGGAACAGCGCTGACATGTAAGCACTGCGAGTGGATTTTCATTCGTTGCTACACATATTTATTAACGCAGTCATGTTTTATTACCTTGAACGATAGCTATACACAGCAAGTGAGCTAATATAAGGTACACAGGCAAATTATTAGGGCATAGGAAATTGAGGAGCAGTGTCAGAACATTATGTATACAGCGATGCCTCGGAAAAGGTGGGTTTCCTTTTAAGCAGACTATTTTAGGGATATAAATGTCGCTCAGAAAGAAAAACCTTTTTTAAACAACAATTTTTATAAAATGGCATGACACCGAATGATGCGACTCGGCAAAACAGTTCATTCTAACAATGTAATGCACACAGAACCAAACGCTCGCGGAAAGTATTGCCCACAAAAGCAACTACGTATTAATGAGAAATTCTGTCTGTCTTTCCAGATAAAACAACATGAAAGTCAGTTTATTGGAATAAATAAAAACACCGGCAAATGAAAGTGAGAAAACATTCTCTTTCAAAGAGCTGCTACCTACCATAATCTTCTAAGCTTATTTTTAATTAATTCAAGTCAGTTTAATTAATCAAATTCGCCGCGGCTTTACTACTCAGAGGCTTATAAACGCCTAACAGTTTTTCACTTATCGCCAAACAACATATTGTGATAGTCAGATGGTGATATTGCACCGCAACACGAAAATCAACAAAACAGCAAACCTCTCCTGAGCTAGTAGCTTCGATAAGAGACGGATCTCTCAATAAGGACAGCGATACAAACGCGTGATTCTACACCGAAACGTACGCTCTTAATTGCACCATTCCTCTAACGAAGCGAACCATACGACAAGCAAATGGTATAAAAAGGTATTGCCTCCTAAATGTATCCATGCAGCAGAGCCACCGTCATAAGTGAATTTGAGCACTCCCGCCTCAGACAACGGCCGACTGATGTTTCTCAACATCACTCGAGAAACTTCGCGAATCTCTTGAGCCACAACCGAAACAAAACACAGAAGCCGCAGCATAAAAAAATAACAGTTGAACACCCGCACATGACATTCACGGAAGAAACAATTCGAACGCTGCATAACGGAAATCTCTTTCTGAAGCCGACAGCCTGTTTCATAACTGTAGATGTCGAGGTACTTAAGCTCGCCGGTGACTTTTATGCATATCCTTTTCTTCTGCGGCGTGTCGACATTTTTTATGGACACTAGAATTTCACAAACACAGGAAAGGACGCTTCAATGGGAACCACTGAATATCGCGGGAGGGGAATCATGCGGTTTAACCTTCCGAGCAGAATGGCGGCGGCAACGCGACGACAGAGGGCCTCTGGGTCAAGGCGATAGTTTCGTTTCTTTCGTTCTAGATAATATACAAACATTCTATACCAACTCAGATATAAATTAAAGATATTGCATGTTTTTCAGCGATAGCTAGATGGGCGACACTTCGCAGATATTTCGTCCTTGTCTGTTGTAGTCTCCAAGTGCGCCAAGAATGAAAAGACTCTTCTTCTCTCCCCTCTTGCTGCGAGGAAAGGGAATTCGGAACTTCCCGTTCGTCATGCCACGTGAGGAGAGTGAAGAGGGTAGCCCGGGGGGGGGGGGGGGGGGGGGGGAGTGTCCTGCCAAGAATTGTATGGCGAAGGGAAAATCATCGTATCGCCTGCCTGAAAGACTTGTTTTCAAACATTACTCGAGTTATGCGAAATCCAATTTTGGCAGTGTTCAGTTGCTACGCGTAGTGTTAAACGGATTTATGGCGAATTCCACTGGTCGTTTTGGAGCGTGCCAGGATCGACTTTTCTGGAGCGAGCCTATTCCACTGGGCGATCGGGATCGAGACGGACGTGTTCCACTGGTCGTTTTGGATTAGCTCCCGCTCCAGATCTGAATCTGGATCCGAGAAAAGCCGCTCCGACAATTTCGGCAGATTCAACTGGAAAAAAGCCGGGCCAGCCCTCGGCGCACACAGGTGACTTCCTTTCTCGCGGGGCATCTCGCCTGATCTCGCCCATCTCGCCTCAGAAGAATTCGTAATGGCCGCTTGCTTACCCTTTGGCTCGACAGCCAGTTCGTTTTCCAGCAAGGAGAAGAGAAGGTTTTGCCGCGCTACGGGCATTCCGGCAATCTTTGCTAGAAGCTCCTGAGCCATTCCTGCCGCTCCTGCGTCGAACACGTGTTAGCGCTGTGATTACGAAAACGTTTTCGAAACGACCGCGGCGGCCGCGAAAAGGAGATTCCCGGGCAGGTGAATGACGGGAAGGCATCAACCGATCCCGGAGCAGTGGTCAAGTTCCACTGGGGATCCGTAGGCGGCGCGACTCCGTCCGGATCGTGTGCTCCATTCCGGATTTGGTCACTTGATCCCGGCGCGCTCCAAAACGTCCAGTGGAATTCGCCATTTGAAACCTCCACCGCGCTTACCCGCTTACTATACAGATTACATGTGGCAGTCGTGAGTGGCATCCACGACCCCAACCATGACGGCTATGGGAATCAACAACGTCGCACCTCCATCCTCAGGAACGCGACGTCACCATTCCATCCGCATTGCGTGACCGTGCTACAGCTACCGCTTTCGTTTATTCGCACATTGTGGGCGAAAACGACGACTATTTTTTTTTAATAAAAACGCTAACTTATACAAACGGGTGAATTCAAAATTATATTTAGCAGCATTTAGAAAACGGCACTACGACTAATACAACGTTCATATAGTCAACTGCCCGGAAACAATGGAGAGCAAGATAGAGGAGACGCCCAAGCAGAACCAGGCCAACCTCCACGACGGGTTGCTCCTTCTGGCGTTGGTGACGTCATGCCTCCAAGCGATGCGGCCTTCCCTCTTGGTTGGGTCGCATCCCTTCGGCCACGCCGCGGGAAGGGAAGAGGGGAGCCCCGGTGTCCCGCCAGTAACGGCGCGACGACGGGAAAGTGTTCCTTTCGTCTGCTTCATACAGTTATTTTCAATTATTACTTGTCTTATACGAAATCCAACCTTGGTAGTATCCAGTTTCTACGCGTAATGTTTTATGGTTTAAGAAAATTCCACCGCGTTCGGTTTCACTATAACACACTCTTAGAAAACAGAATCTATACAGTCCTCCCTAATGGTACGTTTACACTTGCGGATCCGCTAGCGAATCCGCCCAGCTTTTGCCGCTGGGGCGAAACGCTGGGCGGAAAACGCGGCGGCGAGCCGTTTAGGTCCAGGACCTATTTCTGCCGCCGAACGAGGCGTTTCGCTGACCGGAAGTGACATTCTTGCGCAGCGCGACGCTGCCTACGTCATGAGCACGCGTAGATCCGGGAGCAGCAAAGCCCGGGCGAGAGAGCCGAGGAGGGAACTCTCGCGCCTTCTCGTCATATTTAACGAGATGTTACGGGAACCGCTGCCGCAGCTGGCGCCGCCGCCACTGCTCGAAGGAAATAGATGTAAACGCAACCCGCTTGTCGCCGCCGCCGCCGGGAGCGGATCCGCTCCCGCGGCAGCGGATTTCTTCTCAGGTGTAAACGTACCATAAAGGGAGGAACACACTTGTAACTTATGTCCCTTCAAAAAGGGAAAAATATTCGACCCTGAAAGCAGAGGAGAACCTTCCTCCGTCGTCTGCAATTCATTATGGCAGTGCCGAACCGAGTAAATCAAGCTCAAAAAAGCTTAACGAGGACGCTACGTCTATTCTATGGGGCGAAAGCCCTATTGACAAAAAGAAACAAAAAAAAAAAAAACAGCACAAGCGTGTCCCAGCATCCCAGCTTCATGCTGGGTTATTGCTCCGGCATGCCCAGCTTGCCATACTGGTCAAGCTGGTTGGATGCTGGGTCGTGCTGGGTGAATGCAGGGTAAATGCAGGGTCATGCTGGGTGAACTGGCCGTGCTGTTAAGCTGGTGGACTTACCGACCAGTTTAACCAGTTTAAATTAATACACAGGATAAACAAGCCAAACTCTTCAGAAAAGCCAGCTCGGCATCTAATTTATTATTTTCGTATTCGCGGCCTGCTCACATGAGCTCAGGTGCTACATATTCACTTCACTGACACAGTACTAAACGACGCAGAGACAGTGGTTCTTGGTGCAAAACAAACAATGCTATTAAAACTATATTGCTAATGTCTCAACACGAAACATACTAGACACGCGTCAAAAACAGGCAATAACAATAAAAAAATACTACACTGATTAGAGAAGCGAACCTGGGTTTTGCCCTAAGGGGGGCGATGCGGACTCTTGCGTAGTCGGCAGAGGCGGGGAAATCCGTGTAGCTTGGATGGCATTGGCAATACTCCTCAGGACCACCGTCATTCACGAGCACACACATGTTCGAAGACACGAAACGACGCCTCAGTCGGGGCGCCCGACTTCTTCCCGCGCTGAAATGATTGCCCCTCGCTGTCTCCTCAAAATCCCGCTTCGCTTGCAACGCAGTTCAAGTAGTCTCCAAACAACGCGCACACATCCGTCTTTTCGAAAATCTGCCCGAGATAGCCAAAGGTGTCTCAAATTCTTCGTTCCTACCACTCTCTATCTCTCTCTCTTTTCTCGCACACAAAGGAAGCTCGCAGCGCGCCTGAAGCGCCCGGTCGTCTACCAGAAACGAGAGGACAAAGAACAGGACGTGGCCTCGTCCGCTCCCTTTGGCGCGCGCGCTCCCAGCAATGTCAGTTCGACAAGCTCTAGCTAACCTTGGCGTGCGCGCTCCCAGCAAGACCAGCTTGACCAGCTCGAACCAACTTGACAAGGTCGATCCAGCTCAAGTACCAGCTTGCCCAGCTGCAGTTCCAGCTCGAACCAGCTTGACCAGCTTGAACCAGCTTGACAAGCTTGAACCAGCTTCAGTACCAGCTCGAACCATCTCAAGTACCAGCTTTTCCCAGCTGCAGCGCCAGCTTAAACTACTTCGACCAGCTCGAACCAGCTTGATTACTACCTAGACCAGCTCGAACCAGCTCGAACCAGCTCGAACCAGCTTAAAAACCAACTTGATTTTCTTGTTTTTTTTTTTTTCAATAGGGAGGAGCAGCAAATAAAGGCGTTACCCGAGCTTTGCGCGAAGTGCATTTATTTTTGAAGCCAGCTTCCCCCGGAGGTAAATAAACCTGCGTTTCGAAAGCAGTCACTCAGTCTTCTCGTCGTCAGCGCTGCGAAATTAAACAGAGACGGCCGATACCCAGTTACTTCACACACCTTACATCTTACCTTTGCTATTCCTCGAATCACAATTCAGATGTCAGCACCTCACACCAGGGAGAGGTAGTGAACCATTCGCGAAACCAAGAGCTGCACTCGAAAAAGCAATTTCGAAGTAGCATTTTTCTCTCATTGTTGCACGGTAACCAGAAGATATCGCGAAGTGTGCAAGAAGGTTAAATTGCTCGCCACCAGATATCAGAGTCAGATTTATGAGGTGGCGCTATGTACCGCCCAATTCATGGGCCAAAAGAATATTTTTTTGTTTTTTCACGCCAACGTTGCGCTTCGGACGCATGTTTCTTTTTGGGGGTCTCACGGATGCATCGAAGCTGTTTGAGCTCGTGTCAAGGACAACGTGAAACTTTCTCCGGTAAGCTTTTGTCCGGGTTCGTGAAGACAGTGGAGAGCTTTGGTCCAGGTTCGTCAAAAAAGTGGTGAACCTTTGTCCGGTGAGCTTTTGTCCGGGATTCCCAAGCTCCACTCCAACATTCTCGAGTGCATGGCGCTGCACTGGGCAGTGACATGGAAATTCTCGATTTTTCTCCGGGGTGGACCGCGTTTCACGGTGTTTACGGACAACTTCAGTGTTGCGTATTTGGCGCTAGCGGCAGCACGCAGGACGCTCGATACGACGGTTCCTTCAAAATAGCGGACTTCCCGGGAGGCAATATCGTCAGCCAAGAGAGGACACCGCCAGCTGCAGGGGAACAAAACACGAAGGTGGGAAACATCGCACAGATGAGGCATTATAACGACCGGGAGCTCAACCCTGCAGAGTTGTCCAAAAACAACGGCGGGACCAGCACCACACAATCTAAAAACAAATCTTTTTTTTTTTTTTTTTTTTTTAGATGGCCGTGTCAGCGGCGCAACGTCTCCGACGCGTGAACCACCGATCGGGCCCAGACAGACCGCCAAATAATTCGTCCAGACAGAGATTCCCCATTTCACCTCCACGAAGCACCCAAAATCGCCCCCCTCCCGCCCCCCTGTTTTCGTGACCCAGGCGGATTCCGAGGCGAGAGGAGCAAGGCGTCGGGTTTCGGCTCGCCAAGGAGAGGACCCTTCGCAAGAGGGACGACTTCGAGACAGCGCACGATACGGACGGTACGTGCCCGTACTCCCCTACGGAATGTATACCTAATGCAGCTTAATATCTTGTAACCAAGTTAGATAAAGCTACGTATTCATTTTAACCCCAACAGTCAGCCTTCGTACAATTCGGTATCTTCACGACAACTGGATACAACGCAAAAAAAAAAAGACTGACAGATATACGTGAGCTTTTGTGGCTGGATAAAAAGAGCATGAAATAGCTCCGTAGTAAATATTGATTAAATATGATTTCAATCAAAGCTTTCTTCAAGATCGCAGCTCTTTTAGGTTAAAAAGACTAACAAAATGACGAAACAGAATATGCGACAAGAAGCCGCGACGGCATGCAAGGCTGGCGACTTACATTACTTTCGGAGGAAGCTCATCTGGGAAACAGCAGTTGGATGTGTTCAGATAAAGACGGTCATAGTGGTGCAACGCCTTCTTTTTCAATTAATTTTTTTTATAATGTAGAGAAGTGTGTCCACACAACGGTAAAACCTTTACTTTTGCAAGAAATGTTTTTTTGTTTTTGGTATTCATGAGAAAACGTTGCACCTAAGATGAGGCTGAAAGCAGGACTTCCCCATTGCGCGTTGACGGAAATTTGAAGGCACCTGGAATCAAAAATACAATTGTCTACGTTATCAAAGCTTTTTGTGGCGAACCCACACAAGCTTTACTACCAGAAATAATCAAATTTATTTTACCTCATCATATACTTGAAAAGAAAGAAAGGGGAAAACCTGGCTTTTTGAGCAAGTCTTTCGTAGTAAGGAATGTTTTGGCGACTTTTTTGGACACTAAAATTAATAATTCAAACTGAAATACATTTAAAAAAAAATAACGTTCTACTACTGTAACTATATTTCTCATCGCGTCCGATCCCTTACGACCGTTTTAATTTGATGTCTGCAAAAACATGCTTCGTTCCATTGTTTAAAATAAAAAAAGTGTAACCAGGTCTGTGTTGAACTAAATTAGGGTTGGATTTTGTCTGTGTTTACTACTAGTGATACTCAAGCACAGCATGCCACGGTACCCTTATTCGGTCGTCTAATTTCCCAGGCACAATGGAACACTGCAAAGTAATAATTTTGTTTTTTATCAGTGTTGATGTTGATATTGTTTATGAAAACTGAACTTTGCAACGCGTTCGGTTTTTGTGGTGTTGTACTCCGTTCATGATAAGTTCATGAAGATACCTTTCCAGTGTAATACCTTAATGTAGTTAGTTTACTGACCAAATAGTCTGATTAATTTCCCTGTAGATGGCTAAAACGGCCTAAACCCCCCCCCCCCCCCCCCACAAAAAAAAAAAAAAATTTGCTAGTAAATGTTTTTTTTCCTCCGCCGAGTCTAGATCGCCTTCGCAGTCGCGCAGCAGAACACCCTGCAACACCACCAGATGTCTTCCGCGCAGGCGTGTCGCTCCTCCTCTGAATTTGAAACACAAAATTCCAAATGATCATATCATAACATAAAAAATTCAATTTGTGTTGAGGATGTTTAGACAGTGAAATATTATTCTGCCTCAGAGTGTCGCCAGGATTTCCGCTGTAGATGATAAATTTTGCCACTCTAGTACGACCACTAGCCTGGGGTATTTAACATGCATCACGCGGTATAGTGATTACACGAGCACGTGTCGGTACGATTCTCATCCAGATCGAAACGGGCAGGGGTGGAGATTGAACCCAGGATCCATAGGTTCTGCAGCGCGAGATTTTGTGAGCTTCCGTGAGTACCGCCGGCTTGTGCACTGTGAGGCTCGACAACATAATTGATTTTAACCTCTCCTAACACGTTTCCGACCACGTTTTCCGTGACCAGCACAACAAATTTAACACGTGAGCCCGCGTTAGTAAATCGGGCTTCTGCCGCAACGCAAAATATAGTTACAATGCATAATATAGTTACAGTTGTAGAACGCTCTCCTTTTTAAATGTACTAGGAATGGTATACTCAGGACAAAAAATATTAGGTTGTAAGTTTCGTTTTGAAGTTTTCTAAAAGTTCGCCAATAAATGCCCATTTACGAAAGAGTTGGTCAAAAAGCCATCTTTGCTTTTTCATTTCTTTTGGATTATATGATCAAATAAAAATTGATGAATTCTAGTCGCAAAGTTTGATAACGTAGACAATTATTATATTTCCAGGTGACCTTAAAGTTGCGTCAACGTGCAACTGGGAAAGTCCTGTTTTCAACCAAACCTTAGGTGAAATTTGTTTCACACAAATACAAAACAAAAAAAAAGTTGTTTTTTTTTTGCAAAAGTAAGGTTTTTACCGTTTTGTAAACACATTTCTCAATATCACAAAAAACATGTATTTAAAACAAAAAATAGGCGTGACACCACTTTGACCGTCCTTATCTCAACACACCCAGTTTTAAAAGGAGCACAGCTCCCAAGCCACGGTGGGTGAAGGGGCGGGAGGCTTAGGAGGTATACTTAGCAAAGAGCGAGTCCGAATTTTGATTCCAGCGAGTCAAATGGGGAGACGAGTCTCTCGCGGGCCCCTTGTAAGCCCCCGCAGAGCAGGCGAGGCTGCCGAAACCGCTTTCTGGCACACGCCGCCTATTGGATCGACGTTTCAAGCTCGTGAGAAGCGTGCGGTTCTTTGTGAATCGGAGAGCGGCATCGGTGATGCGAGTAATAAGAAACCGCATGGTGGATAGCATGCTGATGCGCGGCGGTATTTTTTGTTGCTGTGAAGAGCCAAAGAGGATGACTCCCCGTCATGTTTAGGCACATGGAAGTCGTCCGAGGTTGCAGTAGCTCCCAAATTCAAAAGAATTTTGCGGATCTTGTTACGCGGATTTTCGGAATACGCGTGGGAGGTTTTATAAGACGTGATAACTGGTTGCCCGCATTTCTGACCCTGAAGACGTCCGGTTAACTTAAAAGAAATTCTCTCTGGAAGAAAGCTATTTTGAGTAAAGCTGAGCGAGCGCTCTGCGTAGAGAGCGGGCCATTTAGGAATCTTGTTCTTGGTTTGTAGCGATTGTTCTCGGTTTGTTGTGTGTGTTTCGACGTCTGAATTTTATCCAAAAACATCTGAGTTTTTCCTCCTCTATTGAAGTTCGTAAACAGGAGGCATAGCCTAGAGTTATGAAGTCCGAGTTACTGCCCGACCATGAGGATGCGAAAAATGGAGATGTCCGATGAAGATGGGAAGAGACTTAGCCGTCTGAATTACATAACCAAAATCGTTTCAATTTTATAATTAATACGGAGGTTGACTGACTTCCTGATTACACTATTGTTTTCGCTTCTATTTTGTTTTATATTTATAGACGATGGTACAGACCTGAATCCCATCAAACGTCCGGAAGGGACAGTTTCTTTTTAACTGGGCAAACTTGCAATATTGCGAAATATGAGTTTTCAACAGTGAAGCAAAGCATGCTATTTTTACTTATTTCCTTTAGCTCGTCCTCATTCCCTGCGCAAATCAGAAGCACATGTCTCATCTCCCCGTTCTCCTTAATTCTGACTTTTGGAGTTCCTAGTAGTAATGTAGAATCGCGCTGTTACTGAAGCTACAACTCTGATTTAGCATTTAGAACGTGTGAACAAAGCTTGGCCGCCTGTCGAACACCTACGCTGTAAACTCCGCCCAACACACACACACGCAGACAAAAACAAACAAACAACAGAAGCAGGAGGGAGAAGTTTGCCACACTTCGAGAAAACTTCGCCATCTGCGAAATATTCGAAAACAAAATAAACAAACAAAATGCAGCGTCACAAAAACGGTACGCGGCGACGCTGACACTGAGTCGCGTGCCTGGAAGGCTAGACTGAATTTAGCATTGGATGCGTACCAGCCGTTTGTTCGATTGACCCATATATAAAACCATAAATTATTTGTCTGACGTAACTGTATATGTTAGCTAGATATTGAGCATGCCAGTGAGCGCACGATTCATTGAAAAAGCTTTTTCCTCAATACGCTGCAACCGCCCGAACCAAATGCAAGCCTCTTCTTTCTCGTGTTCGTGTCCTGGTTGTAACCAGATTTGGAAGTAATCCGTTACAAGTAACGGGATTACTTGTAATTAATTACTTTTCTTGTAATTTTGTAATTAATCTGTTACTTTTTTGAAAACGTAAATTGTAATCTAATCCCATTACTTCTTCAGCAGCCTTGTTTCTGAAATTACTCGGTACAATTCCTCCGTCCCGTCAAAGGGAGAAATAGAGTGTAAGAAGGGCGATGCAACGGCATTCGCGCTTTTAGCATGATAACACAAGTCTCGGGCAGATTTGCGCCCGTTACTTCAAAAAATTAATTACAGTTGCAATTGCTTGGCCCAAAAAGTAATGGATTTCCGTTACAAACTACTCCCCGTAAAAAGTATTTGAGTAATTACTTCGTTACATCACTCGATTACTTTTTCGTTACTCCAAAGAAACACGAAAAAGACACACTATATACTGCATGTCTGAGGCTGAAACTTTTAGACCCCATCAAAGTTAAAATCAAAATACACACATTCATCACTTTCAACCCAACATTTTAAGTTAATCATCTTGGGAGAACGAATCTATAAAGTTTTAAAGGACTTAAACAGCTATTCGAGGTAAGCGAGTTTTGCACTGTCCAACCGGGACAGAACTAAATCCCACGAACATGCGACGAATGCACTTGGGCGGTGGAGGCACGCACACCATTTGAATTAATCGGCGAGCTTCAAAACACGATTCCCTTGAAGACGTGGTTTTTCTATGCTTGCTGCACGTTGCCTAAATAGGGGCTGATTTACCTACTGAAACTGACATGCTGTGAGGCCAAGATGCGGTACTTGCGTCTGGGTACATTTGAAAGACTCCCGTTTGATGAAAGTTGTTATCCGACCGAATGACCCCCTTAATCTTCTTTCTTGATCGCCGAACACATAAAAACCGAAACGTCACACGAAATATAAATGCACAATCTTACAGTTTAACTGATTTTGCCGTTCAGAAAATATTAAAAAAACACCATTTTAATCAGCACGCTTCCATGTCTCTCACGCGTTTACAGATGACTTCTCAACTCCAGTGACCAAGTGAGTCACTGTTTATTCTCAAACACGTCGGGCAATGTATCCTTTCCCTAAAACCTTGGTCTACGTTTCCGCAGGTGCAATCCGCTGACGAGAACCCCAGCATTTTCGTTTTATATGGGTTCAGCTTTGAACTCCTAAGCCGTTTTGGCTGTGCTCCCCGGCCAGCTTATTGCCTGCTGTCGAATGTTACTGTTTAAAGTGAAAGCAGGTTTGGTGCTCTATTTTTTCTGTTCGAATTAACTGCTCCCATTTCACTCCTCGTGTTTCTGCTTTACGTATCCGCTAGTGTGAAGTGACAGGAGCCACATAGCTGGTTGGTCCAGTCTGTTGTCAAGGATGAGCATAGGCGAGGTCTCATTAGAACTTTTACTGTGTTTGCGGGGTGGGCGTGTGTATTGGCAGAAACATCGACAAGCAAAAAACGGTTTCGTGTAACAACGAAAAAAATTTTTTTTTTTTTTTTGCTCCGACATATGCACCACGGTCACTATGTCTATAATCCTACTCGACAGGAACCCCACGTGACAGTTTTACGGTTCATTCGTTTTCAGCTATTTTGTACGCTCGAAACAGTCTATTCGTTTTCCAAGAAGTGGAAGCCTGTTGCCTTCATGTAGACAGTCGAATCCTTCCAGCCTGGCTGGCCGTAGGAACGAGTGAGTCTGGCTGGGCTGTCGTGCTTTCCGTGATTTCCTTCCCTTTCCCTCACCAGCACCTCACCAACGTTTTTTTTTTGTCTTTTTTTACGAGCGTTTTGTGTTACTATGCTAAAAGTGCGAAGGCCGTTGCATCGCTCTTCTTCCACTCTATTTCTCCCTTTGATGCGACGGAAGAATTGTAACGAGTAATTTCAGTAATTCGTTACTGAAAAAGTGATGAGATTACATTACCAATTACATTTTCAAAAAAGTAATGCATTAATTACTAACTTACAACAAAAGTAATTCACTACAAGTAATTCCGTTAATTGTGAAGGATTACTTCCAAGTCTGGACTCTGGTCAGGTGCTGGCGTGGGAAAAAAAAGGAATACACGAAAAGCCCGAGAGCCCAGCCGGAGCCCGCTTCGGGAATTGTTCTTACGGTCAGCAAAGTTGAGCAGATACGATTGTCTACCTAAAGGCAACAGGCCTCGACTGCTTGGAAAACGAAGGCGCTGCTTCGAGCGCACAAAAGCGGCGTGGGGGTCGTGAGGACTAGGACCGTGGACACAGTGACCCTGGTGTATACGTTCGCTCCCCTCCCGCCCTCCTCTTCTCCTTTCTTCCTCACCCCTCTGTGTTTTGTCCCTCAAAACCAATCACCGTTTTGTTGTTTTTTTTTGTTACACGAAACCGTTTTTTGCTTGTCGGTGTTTCTGCCTCCACACGCCCACCCCGCAGGCCCTCGGCTTTGCTCGTCCTTGACAGCGCTGTGAAAGCTAAGTTCCGGCTGGACCAACCAGGTATGTGGCTTCTTTCACTTGTCTTCGCCCTAGCGGATGCGTAAGGCAGAAACATAAGGGGAGCAATGGTAGCCGCTCATTGGAACAAAATAAAATTGTAGCATCAACCCTGCTGTTAGTTTAAACAGTAACTTTCGACAGCAGGTGATAAGCTGGCCGGTGAGCACAACAAAAAGGCTTGGGACTTCCAAGCTGAACTCGTATTCTTAGAAATGAGAATGCTAGGCTTCTCGTCAGCAAATTTCGCCTGCGGGAACTCAGACCGAAATTTTATGGAAAGGAGACACAGCCCGAGGTTTTTGGGAATAAACTGTGGGGACTTGGACACGAGTTGAGAAGTCGCCTGTAAACACGTAAAAGTCATGGACGCGTGCTGTTAAAAAAAATTGTGCTCTTTTAATAATTTCTAAACGGCAAAATCAGTTCAGTTGAGAGATGATGCAGTAATATTTCGTGTAACGTCTAGAGTCTGATAAGTTTGATGATCAAGAAAGAAGATCAAGTGGGTCATTTGGTCGGATAACAAACTTGTGGAGATCTGGCAGCCCTCCTCCGCGCTGAGCTTCGGGACTCGACATTCCAGCTACTCAGACTCCGACGTTGGCCCGGCAGAAGCTTAAAGCGCCCAAGGCCTCCGACATGCGTCGTTTTTCGAGGGAGCTTCGATGGACTAGCGCACCAGAAGATTCGGCTGCACCATACCCCTAAGCCAACTGACGTCACGCGACTGGCTTATCGGAACAAAGGGGCTAAGGCTTGAAAAGGGGACGCGGGTCAAAGGGAGGAGCTCTCGGGCGGTGGACACGAAGGGGCGTTGAGCGGTGATGGGAGAGAAGGAAGACGCTGACGCGGGAATCGGCAGGAGACGGACGCTGGCGCGGGGAGGTGCTGGCGCGACGTTGAGCTGCGAACTCAACGGATGAACCGGACGGCTTCCCTGGACAACGACGTTCCTAAGACGTGATGTGGACGACCACCGCTGGAACATGGAGCAGCTAGCTGCACTGGCGGCGGACCTGCCCCCGGCCTCGCTGATGACCATTCCCCGATCCCGAAACCCCCCAAGCAATAATTGAGTAAATAAACTCTTTTGCTGAGAACGAAGTATTGCCGTGTCATGTTCATCCGGGGACAGGGTCTGAGGGAATCGGAGTTAGAAGCCCGCAACCTTCACCAAGTAGGAGTCTTTGAAATGTACCCAGACGCAAGTACCCTATCTTGGTCTCCCAGCCACTCTGTTTTAGTAGGCAAACCAGCCCCTATTTGGGCACCATGCAGAACACATAGAAATGCCATATCTCTAAAGAAATCGAGTTTTGAAGCTCGCCAATGCCTAACTCGGATTAATTCGAACGCTGTGCGTGCCTCCACTGCCTAAGTGCATTTGTCGCATTTTCATAGAATTTAGTTCTGTCCTGGTTGGTCAGCGCAACACTTGTTTATCTTGAGCAGCCTCCTTTAAAAGTCCTTTAAAAGCTTATAGATTCGTTCTCCTACACTTATTAACCTAAAATGATGCGAAGATAGTACTGGATATGTTGTATTTTTGTTTTAATTTTGATCGGGCCAAAACTATTCCCCTCCAAACGCGCAGTATATAATATTAATATGTCTTTTTCGAGTCTCTTTAGAGTAACGCAAAAGTAATCGAGTAAAGTAACGATGTAATATTAATGGATTACTTTTTACGTTGAGTAATTTGTAACGGTAATCTATTACTTTTTAGGCCAAGTAATTGTAACTGTAATAAATTACTTTTTTTAAGTGTTCGGCGCAAGTCTGGTTGTAACTTAGCCCCACCAGTTGCAGCAGTCATATTAAAGAACTAACGCACACCCTTATAGAATAACAAGAAACGCGTGATTTCGTCTAGAGCTTTGTGTACCGTGTCCACAAGTTACTCAATCACACAATTTGTGAAAATGTACCGGACAGTCAAATTCCGGTTTGGCTCCATTCTACGTGACAGTTTCTTCAAAGGCAAGCCAATGGAGGCCTGTGGCATGCTTCTTTCTCCTGTAAAGTTGTCAACAGCCCCTACTTGAACATGTTCGTGCAGGGCACCTAGGGCCGGTTGCACCAACGTCGCTTACCTTAAACCAAAGCGGCTCTTTCCTAAGTCGGCTTAGCGCCCTAAACCGAGCTTTGATAAGCACGGGTTTAAATTCCGGTTGCACCAACGTTAACCTGGCTTTACAGACGCGCCCCTAGCTAAACGCTGGAGTTGCCTAGGGAATGTAGGGACAAACAGAGCGAACTAGGGAACGCTCAGAGGGACGAATACGATTGGCGGAGAGGAATCTCGTGATTTAAACAAAAAAACCTGCTGTAGTAGCCGTCGTCGGCGTCTGCTTTTTGCTGTATTTCTTCGGTGAGTAACGAATTAAAGGTCTCCAAATACAATCATTTTTTTCGCTTAACTTTCAAAAACAGGAGTCAACGCTTTAAATAAACACGAATGCTCTTTACATCTGTGATTGTGTGTTTAATATCGGTTGATAACAAAATATTTTGACAGTGACAGAAGTGTTTGTGCTCACATTTTGAGATAAAGGAGCCATCGGGGGCCCCAAATCTCACCGAACGCGAGAAGGATGCTCTACTCGCTACATCGCTGAAGACAAAACATAATCGAGAATAAGTAGGCAGGTAAGATGACTACTAAAATCAAGTCATGCCTGAGACCGATGAACTTCAAAACAGTTACGAACTCGCCACGGCAGCTGCGAAAATTCCCGAAAATCGTCGAATAGAAGTCGCCGAGTTGTCGTCGCCACGAATGAAAGATATAAAGCAAAATATTCTTAAAAAGCGCGATCACCAGAAAAGTTACGGTTATGGAACGATACAGTTTTCTGAAGCCAAGATTCTACTCGCGAGACAAGGAAAATTCCCTTAAGATTGTCTCGAAACTCAGAAAACGAAAGAAATTGACTTTTCGCTGTTTCATAATTTGAAAAGCGCCGCAATCTGATGCAAACGGCAGAAGTGTCGACAATCAGCTGATCGCCGAGATCATGTACCGCCACTATTCAACGCGCTGATCGGACTGAAGGACATGCATTCCAAGTAGAAATAAACAAGCTGGTAAATAACAATACGTTACAGTTATGCGAAAATCAGTAAGGTCTAAATACGAATAAGCTCGTTGACAGAATAACCAACGGGAAGACAGACGTGAGCCCTACAGCTCCGTACGCATCTCGGTTAGGGCTGACACGCACTGAGAGTGGAGATCCAACTCGAAAACAGGGGTCGATAAACACTTCACGCGACAATATTTTGCATCCTTGTCACAATCGAAGGTCATTCTGTCGAGACTCTAACGCTGCTGTAGCCTAAAACACTCTCTACAACCAATTTCGTCCACCGCGTCGACCGCCACAAAGCAGCCGCCATGTTTTAAATCCAGGATTAAGAAACAACCAAAAGCAAAGCGCCCAATGTTGAGCGCTTACGATAAGCGTAGTTTAGTGCTAGGTTTAGCGATAAGTAATTTCGGTGCAACCGAACGAAATCGAAACTTAGCTTAGGTTCCCGGCTAAGCTCCGCTTTGCGCTAAGCGGCGTTGGTGCAACCGGCCCTTAGTGATTTAATTGTCAAACCTTAGAGCTGTGGGCGTAGGTAGTCATTTTATGTCACAGTTCATAAGAATGACAGAATCCGGAATCGGAAACTTAAGACCCCATTCAGGCGAAATAAAGAGTTGCAAAGCAGCGCTGTCACAAGAAGATATAGCTGACGCTTATAAGCTTGAATTTGTTGCACTTGATAGCGCTAATGTGTTGTATCTCGCGCCAGGATGGGAACAAGTCATCTAAGGCTTTGAACAGATTAACAATTTTATTCCTTTTAGACGTCACTTTATCATCGATTTCTTATAATGGTTACCTAGAACAAGACAATCGTTTCTTTCCATTACGAAGTCGCAGTATATTTTTTTTTTTTTTGGCTCACAATTCCCCGTCACTATGGACAGCACGTTCGTTGCATGCAATGCAAACATATAATCAGATTTCTGGAGAACATAAAAATAATGATTTTTGCAGACATCAATCGTCCCAGAGTTGTGTTTTTATTCCAGTGTTGTAACTGAATGCCGTCCAAATATATCACACATTTCAAAAAATGTCAGTCTTTTGATTTTCAAACCCTTCCTTTAACATTTTTGTAAGAAAAGGAACTAGCAAGTACCTTCCAACATGTTCCACTGTATTACAGGAGCCACGGGTGCACTTGAATGTGGAACGATCGACGTTTGAAAGTAGTGTAATGCATTACATAATCTAGTTTATATATTACCGGAAGTACCGCGGTAATTCGGTTTAAGTACAAAAAAGGAAAAAAAAACTAGTTTGCTGTTTACACTCAAGTATGCTGGGTCCCATAAAATGTCCACTGAATTATTTTCCACAAATAAAATTACAAATGCTGTTCCAATATAATATTTACTTACTGAAATCAATCGAATATTTCAGTCGCTATGCAGAAACACCGTAAAATAAAGCAACAGGAAAAGTGAATAACGCAACACTTGGACCACAATTCGTCACTCTTCTGCGAATAGTGCACAGGCTCTTCGATTCCACGCCACCCCCTCACCCCCTTCCCCCTCTTTTTCCGTGACATCCTCTTCCGTTTCCGGGCTCTCCCCGATATTAGAAATATCGACCGCAACAAAGCGCATAATCAGTTTTGCCAGACAGACACGCTGAATGTCGCGTTTTCTCGTCAGCGCGACGCTTCTATCAGGCGCTTCCGCCCGCTGGCAGGCGAGATCCAGATTGACAGCTGCGCCGACAAGACGAACGCGTCCCGTTTGCACCATAACACAACAAAGCCTATACATAAGAAATAGGAAAATCCGGCACCAGCCGGCCGAAAGGATAAGGCGCTGATCCTCTCAACCTGAAAGTAGCGCGTAAAAAGGAAAATGAAAAAAAAAAATAAACACAACGCGTTACTTTGCCGGCAATCGAACTCCGAACATTGTGTTACGCACCATTCGGCGACCGTTGGCCCTCCCCTGCTTCGTCGAGTTTAGTATTGGGTCGATTGACATCCTAGAGTCAACCACGGCGTTTTACTCGGCGATGTTTGCTTCGTCGAAGCGAGATCAAAGTTGAACCTGGTGTCTTGTTTCGCAATCTTGCGCCACGTGGCTGCGGCGCGCACTTCGACTCCGGTCTGACCTGGCTCTTCCCTATTTTCCCGAATTCGGGGGAGCGATCGCGAAACTCTCGAGGCAGATCCCTCGCCTGCCCCTTCTCATCCCGAAGAGTCGCGTGCGCGTCGTCGCATCTCTGGAATCCTGCCCCAGCGGGGCGGCTTCTTTAACCTAAAAAAAGAGGAGGATAGTAATTACAATAACAATGATGCAACAGGAATCTGAATTATGCTTTTTTAAAATTGTGCCTTTCGGTCGCACGCATAGCACGTCGCACGATAGAAACACACCTCAAGCGTTTTTCCTTCTCACCATAAATTCAAATATTTTGACACAGAGTTGTTGTTTCCTTTTTTTATGGAGAAAAAAATACCCTCGGCGAATTGAGTGAAAAGGAAATCAGGTGGCTGTCAGACGCAAGGACAGCTGACGGCAGTCTACCGCTTTATTTTAAAGGCAAAATTGGAACAAGCAAAACAACGAGACACTAAACGAAGCGCGAGACGTAGAAGCATCTCCAAATCTAAATACGGCATATCAGCTGTGGCTCCCTCCCTCCGTGTGGCGAAATGGAAAGCGGCGGTTGAATTTCGGTCGCGGTTCAGACCAATACATAGAACCTTCAATCTTGCTACAGAATATTACCTGTGCTTGACGAAGGAGGGCTTATATGCGAGAATCCTCGAGTTTTCAATCGGAACTCCCATGTCATAACAAGAGTTCCGATTTGGTATTGATGCGTTCGCCCTTTAAATCTCGTTTATAAACATCTTTTGGGCGATCATACAAATTTCTTGGTATAGGAAGTGAATAATAATAACAATTATATAACAAAAAGCGTTTTTTTGTAAACTGACCTGAAAGTTTTCTACAGAGAAAGCCTTTCTCCAGACAGACCCTTTCCTCAGAAAAACCTTCAGGCCAGTTTACGTGAGGGCTCTGGCACGCCAGATTATTTTAGTGGGTTACGTTTCGGTCATAAGGGCTCTGGTGTCTGGTATAACATCAGGGCTCTGATGTTTGGTTGTAACATCTGTGCTCTGGTGTCCTGGTGGTATCTTGGTTCTCGTGTAATCACGATATGGTTTAAGAGTATTGTGGAGTTGTTACTTAATCAGATTTCTGTTTGGCGAGATCTGTAGCTGTCAGGGAAAGAGGTGTTCAGCATATACTACTATAAAGAGACAAAAATAATTTAGACAATGAAGCTGCTTCAATATTTACTTTATTCTAAAACACTTTTTTCAGAAGTGACGTATTTTATTTTTTCAGCGACGATGGAGACGCACCAGAATTTTGAAATTTTTCCTTATTCAGTCCTAAAATATTAAAATTATTTTCTTGAACTTTACAGAATTTGATAACACTTAATTTCAGTCATAGATTTTTCATTTTAACTTACGTTTGCAAAGCACCCTGACTGCTTTTGCTGAGACGCTGCAGCTCGCTCGTTTCCTCCGTGGTAGCGGCAGATGCTCCGCTCTTCCTGCAATCAGTCCGCTGTTTGCCGTCTCTGCCCTGCTTAGCCTGGTAGCGTTCTGTAACCAAAAAAAACAAAAGCTTAAGTTAAAATGTGCTGAACATCAGCAGAATATGTTGCCGACATCATTATATGTATGGTTCGCCTTGCAAACAAGGCGAGGAGTGGACTTCTCTCGGACAGTGAAGCAATATCAATACTGATATTTTAAATATTGTAAAAGGGCAGAATACTTCCTAAAGAGATACTGTAACGAAATTGTAGTGCCCATATTATTCTCTAAATGTCCACCACACCCTGACCACACCCCGGAGACACCAATTTCTTGCTCGAAAAGATGCCAAAATACTCTTTAAAACGAACGTGTCTCAGAAGATCTCCCGAGACGCATTGATTTCGTGACGCCCAGTTCTGCTTCAAGGCCAAGGCTACATGGGGGCTGGAGTGCTTGTGAGCTTCGCCACTTTGTGGCGTCAATGTTTTACAACCTGCCCGCTGGAGGTGTACCTCCACGACCTCCACAAGAGTTCAATAGGCGCGGGAGAAAAGGAAATTCCGGTTCAGCCAAGTTGAACAGTGCTCGGGTGCACGCGGTTTACCAACGTGTTTCCGTGGAAAGTCGCTGCCTTTATGTGGAGTGTGATGTAACAATATATGGTTTATTCGTTTTAAATTATGTTTTGGTGTCTTTTTGAGCCAAAAACCGGGTATCCGTAATATGGCCAGAGATAGCATGGTTGGCACTTAGAAAATAAAATACGTGCTAGAATTTTGTTGCGGTACCCCTTTACAGCAGAATAGAATGAACAAAGTACTTCCTTATTTTCAGAAGTTCACGTCAAACATCATGTTTATAACCCTATATCATTGTGTGCTAGTTTCATTTTCGTTTGCTAAGTGACATGTAGCTAGGAAACATCAAACACTATCGTTTCTCTGTCCCAGTAAATCTATTGAGTAACTGAGAGTCCCGCAAAAACGTATGTTATCAAGCTTGTCAAAACTTTCAAAACCTGAGGTTTTGAAAAGTCAGCCCGAATAAAGCGACCCATGGCAAAAACTGTAGCGTATTTGAATCGCCGCATGTACACAAAAGAAGTTCACATTTATGTACATTTCTATCAAGTTACTCCATAAACAATATATTTTCTTCACCCTTGCATAATCAATGGGTGGAAGAAGCAAAAACCCCTTACATTCTGATCGTAATCGTGTGCACTGCAAACGTGCTGAGATGAAAATAAAACTGGAGTCGTATATGAGAGTTATCCTCTTCTTGTGAAATGTCTATAAAGAATGGTTCACATTTACGGCACATAGCAAAATCAGTACTAATACTGCGCTGACTTCAACCTAACTTAGCACTTACGCAGCAGTGTATCAGTGTCGCACTATTAACAAAGTGCACAATCAATACTCTTCCCAGCACTTATTAATAGTACTGATGTACTGCAGGGTCCTGAATTCGGGTGAAGCTTTTTAAATCCAAACATGAATCGGCTTCAAATGTATCGCGCAAGGAATTTCCTCTGAAGTGTCTGAAGGTGGTGAAAGCATCGCATAAAAAATTTCGAGGAGGGAACTTAACGGAGTAAAAAATAAAAAAAAAAAAGACAATTACTGGTTTTGTATACCTATGGCGTCCGTGTGCTAAATACGCACCCTCTGAATGCCACAACAACTGACAGATGACAGCACCGGCCCGGCGGCTTACGGCAGCTCAGTAGCCGCCCAGCCGTGCAAAAAGCAGACGACATGTAGCTGAAATTACTCGACGAACTATTAGTTTTATTAGTTTTGTTAACTTCAAATGCTTTCTTGGGAGCGAAAAGAAAATTTTGTACTAATCATTATTGCACCGAAAAAGTTTGCGCCGTTTATGATTCGAAATGGTTGTTTGCTTTTGGCGCGACCGGAGGGCCGTTAAGGGGCCGATGTTGGCATCCGTTGCTTGTTGCGCCAGTTAGAGGGTGCGGTTTTCAGACGGGCGTCGTAAGTAGAGAAAAGCAGTTGTCGTTTGTTTTTTTCTTACCTTTTACTCACGTAAATTCTTTCTTTAAAATTTTGATGCAATGATTCCACCACCTTCAGGCACTTGTGGTAAATTGTAGCGTGATGCATAACCAAACCAATTTATGCAATCACTTTAAAAGCTCCACCCAGATTCAGGAGCCCGCAGAATAGCTGCGGTGTATGTGAGAACGGGCCTTAAAGCATAATCAAAATGAGGATGTATATATAACACTTATATTTGGAAAGTATTGCACAAAGCATTCCAGATTTGTACAAATAATTTCAATTCTTTGTGTCGTAAATCTACTAAAGAATAAAATTAAACATGCCAACAGGATACTATCAACAGCTTCAATGAGTCCTGGTAGTTTCAAGCAGCAACATGCCCTCTTAGAAGTGAAGCGTAAACGGCTCTGATGACTGCCTTCGTCCAGTTCTTTAGCTGCGGAAGGACAACTAGTCGTCTCACTTGAACCTTGCTTTCAGTTCTTCATTCTGGTACTTGAGCCACAAGTTCTGCTAGCAGGCTTGCAGCGCCAGCTGAAGGAGTTGCAGGCACACATCTGAAACTACATAGCATAAAAGAAAACATCACTTAGCACTACAGGTAATAAAAAATAATAAAATCATACAAATATTTAGTGCACAGCTTTGAAGATTCATCTCAACAACCCAGGTATTGTGAATCTAGACGAACCTTGTAGCCCAGCAAGCCTTAGTCAAATTGCAGGCACCTCGGTCTGGGTACCAACCTGACAACTTGGAATCAGAGTGCAAAAACTTGCAAGAAAGCCAACTTCCAATTAGCAGCTAACAAGATATGAAACTCTAAATGTATACAATGCACTGATAAACAAGATGAGCGTGGCCATGACAAACTGCATCGCACGCAATACCTGGTAAAGTGTAAGTCAACCAAACAGTGTTCTCATGTGCTTGAAAACGGTGGCTCGGACAAAGGCTTCCACCAAAAAGGTACCTTAAGTAGCCGTCACAATGTTAAACACCACAGTGCAAACGGAAGTGTGAAAATAAACTTACAAAAGCCACAAGAAAGCACTTGCCTCCCAAACCTTCGCTCCGACACAGATGGATAGACATGATGTAGCCTCGCAGCTATTATTTCAACTGTCTGCTTACGCGATGGGGATAGTATACCCAACATCTATATCAGATTGCAGATATTGTTCAAAGGTCCGGTTGACTGATTGATTACAGAGCAAATTGCACGAAACAGGGGAGCCTTCTTTGATCTGTTGTTCAGCAATTTTGTGATGAAAAATGAAAGTGGCACAAAACCGCCTTCTGTGATAGTCTTTTATGGTCAAAACTCAATCTATGAGCCATAAGCACTATAAGAAACAAATATTACAATCATGCGTGGCAAATTTATTTTAAAACTGACATTAGAAATCAATTACCTCGGAGCTATCGCAGAGAAGCACATATTTAAGACCGTAAATAGACTTTCGCAGAAGGTTGTTTAGCGCCCTTTTAACAAACAGGGAGTCATACAAATCAAGTGCCTGTATGCGTAGCGAGTTTCAAAGAATCTGTTAGAGCACCTAAAAGGCCTTCAGTGAGACTGACTACTGCTTAGTTCTCTGCAGCTCACCCGCTCCCGCAATGAGCGCCTTCCCATAATTCCCTGAATGAATGCGCATTCGCCGTTTTAATCTACTTCTGTCTAGAACATAGGTCTCAAACTCTTCCAGTGTGGAGGCGAGATAGCCCACCGCCGAAAGGACGAGGGCCAACAGAGGTGAGAGGATATTTTGCTATATTGGAACAAAAAAACAAAGAGCATTGGTGTTTTACGTTGCAAAGCAGCTGACTGTTCCAGCAACACCCTGGAGATTTTTTAGACAAGGAAACTTATGCTTTCTGCTTGTTGTAATCTCATTGGTTTACCCACTTTGGTTCTTGTTTGCATATACGACTAGTTTAAACCCCGACCGATGTTATAAAAATATTTAAAACACCCCCATATACGGTACTGGAACAAGAGAAAATACACTATTCTTGCCCTGTCGCACAGTTCACTAGGATGAGCAGGCATAAAAAATATTTCTTCCAGCGGCCGTCTTTGCTTGTCCGGAATTTTTTGTATCAGCATTATAAGAAATTGCTTTCATATTAAAGGCATTGCCTGACAGCTAGAAGCCCGAGCCCATAGCTTTATCTTTGGCCACTGCTCCTGATGTGCGAGAGTTCACGCAGCCGATTTGCCTCCTTAACCAAAGTGCTCGCACAGATATACCCCAGTAGTGGTATCGCCATTCCGGTTGATTTCCATGAGAAATGGTTGCGAAGCAAATATTTAAACAAAGAAATAATTGGGCCTAGAAAAATAAGAAAAAGGAAAACAGAATAGCGAAAAATATGTGAACAGAGCAGAGCTTCTTTTCGAGCAGAAATGAATCAACTATATAGAACTATTATTTATGGCGCATGTGGCGCTCGAGGCATAGGAATGGAGGCTCGCAGCCGCGGGATGCTTGCGGGCCGCATATCTGAGTCGTGGGTCGCGTGCTTAAGACCCCTGGTCTAGAGACTTGAATGCGATGCGCGGCTTTAACGCTCTATGCTGTTTACATGAACGCACTGGATTTAGCGGACATAGTTCCCCGCTAAATTTAGCGGAAAGGTTTCCACGCTAAATTTAGCGGAAAGGTTTCCCCGCTAAATTCATTGGGCAAACAGTTTAGCGGAAAACTTTCCCCGTTAAGTTTAGCGGAGAAATTTACTCGCTAAATTTAGAGGAAAAATTTCCCGCTAAATTTAGCAGAAACATTTTACCCACGTCAGACGTGACGCCACGTGTAACTTTACGAAGGTAAAAATTGGCGGTAAATTTCGCAGGAAGTTTTTTTTTTTTTCTAAATTTAGCGGGAACCTTTTTTCGGCAAAATTAGCGAGATACTTTTATCCTCGGGACGTCACACGTGACCCTCCCCTCCGTAGCCTCCCCTCCTCCTCCTCAAAGGCTGCGCTCTAATTTGGCATTACAAAAAATTGTAAACGTCTTTCATTTTTTTTTATAAACAATATGTTGCAACATGTGTTTGCAGACATGAAATTATCGGTCGTGAAAGATCCACCTAATAAAGCTAGAACAAAATAGACCATAATTGTTTTTATTTGAAGCACAGACTTAATGCTTTTTTACTTTTTTTTCAATTTTCGGAAAATTTCGGGCGCAATGAAAAATATAGTTGCAGTAGTAGAACACTATATCTTTTATGAAAATTTACAATAAGCGGTTTACTTGTGACAACAAATTTCAGGTTGAAGTTTTTAATTTAAAGTGTTCTTAAAAGTCGTCGATAAATGCCTTATAAGGAAAGAGTTCCTCAAAAAGACAAGTTTTCCCTTTTATTTCTTTTTAAGTATATGATCAGATAAATAAAACTTAATTAATTCTTGTAGTATAGGTTGTGTCTGTTCGGCAAATAATATTTGATAACGTATAGTATTGTATTCTTTATTCCAGATGCCTTCACAGTTGCGTTTAACGCTCAATTGGGAAAGTCAAGTTTTCAATCTAACCTTATGTGCGATTTTCTTCTCACTAATACAACAAAAAACAATTTTGCAAAAGTAATGTCTTTAGCGTTGTGTGGACACATTTTTTACCCCATAAAAATGTTCATTGAAAACAAAAAAATAGTCATGACACAACTACGACCGTCCTTATCTGAACGCACCCTATTTTTGAATCATCATGGCTCGGTGTGCCTAACAATCACTCATTGGCACAGTTTTCATCAAAACTTAAATTCATTCCAGTGTTTCGGGTATTTGCTCTTTTATAATTTTTATGAAGAAAATAGTTTCAATTTGGCGCAGTTCCCAGGAGAAAAACATGCCCGCGTAAAAAATGTTCCTCCTCTGCGAGTCCGCGCAGAGGAGAATTTTTTTTTTTTCTGTTCATACATTTCGCAAGGTATTATCCACCTATTTGAATAAAAACTATATTCTGCCTGGTTTTTCACGAACCTTCCACTCCATTCCGACTGACGACTGGAATGCTTCCGACACCAATTCGAAGCTCGTGCGACGCGTTCGTCGGCTGATCTTCGTGTCAGCGTCTTGAGATCTGGTGCAATGCCGCTACTTATTCTTTCTTGGATCTTCGTCCTGTAAAGTTGTCGGCCATGAATGGAAACGTGTTGAGGTAGGACGAAGTTGCAGAAACTTAGAAATGAGAGCCGGAGCTATTTTTTTTTTTTCTTACAGGGAGAAAACGAGAGAGTGAGATCAGCGCTGTTTTTCCTCTTCGCAATTCGTTTTGTTCTTCACTTCACGGAGTTTGTTCTGGTAGAATGGCTCGTGGAAAGACGTCAAGCTAAAAGGAAGCACACCGAAGAAGAAAAAAAAAAGAAATAAAGGCGCCGTGAAGTAACTCACTTAGCGAAAATCAATACCTTTTTTCTCCTCGTGCCCCCGGCCCGGAAGCAAGAAAGGGCGAGACAGCTGGCTGAAGACGTAGAGGGGAGAGCTCGTAAAAGGAAAGAGCAGGAAGCGGAAGGTGCGTTTCCGTGCAATATTCATGGCGTAAAAGAGGAAAGAAAACATTAGGAGAACGTCGGGAATGGGGCAACAGCCGCGGTGGGGGAGTCCGTATCCCAGGCGACTTCTTCCCAGTTCTTCAGACTCTTCCAGTGAAAGAAGGGCGCGCAGAGGAGACGAACATGGCGAGACCGCAACTTAGAATGTACGACTGCCCTGAGGTTATATGCGTAGGGGAAGTGAGCGGGGCCTTGGCGCGAGTAAGCCGGAGACATGGGAGACTAGAAGTTTACCGGATCTAAACCCTTAGCCACAGAGCTACAGCGCTGCTGTCGATTTGAGAAAGGGAAGGTCGCTTTTGTACTTCTTGTAGGGTTCCTTTGCGCGTGCGTTTGATAAAAAGAAAGCAAAATGTTGTCGAGGTAAAGAAACGAAATCGAGTGTTTAGATCGGCAATGTCATCAGGGATGTGTCGTTCTTTGGTAGCAACTCATATTTTACTCGGAGATTCATTTGTGTACGTTTGTGTGTTTGGAGCAAGAGGTGTGGGTGAAAGAGAAAACCATTGGTCAATTTTATGAGATGAAAAGCGCCAAACTCAAAGCTCAATCGTAGAGTCTAGCAGCCGTGACTTCCAAATGCCTTTGATTTTTTTTAATATATTTTTGGAGAACTTGTTTCAGGGGCAATCGAAACAACAGACAAAATAAATAGAGAGAACACGCTTAGAACCTGAGTTGCGAATTGCATTTTACGATAGTTTTCGACACGTCTTTTGCGGCTTTCAAGGCAACACTATCTCGTCACGTAACTTTTCACCGTTGATTCCTTTGCGAGCTCCCTTTGAAATGATGACTGGTCCTGGAAGTGCTCGTCCTGGAATTCGCACACCTACCGACAGTGCCGACTACCATCATCCGCTAAATGTCGTTCATGATGATTTTCTTGAACGACAATTCGTGACAACGCGAACGTTGCCAGTAAGTGAACGATGGCTACGCTTTGGTGGGCCTTCGACGACGAAAGAAGCCATCTGTGGGAACAGCAAAGGCTAAGAAGGGGACAGCTGTTCCTCGCGCTCCTCAGCGAAAAGCCCTCTTTCTGTCGCGTCTTCATCCTAGTATGTCTGTTAATGACCTGTGCTCTTGACTAAACTAATAACAAATATTCCGTCCTAATCATTTTTAACATGTCCGTTGATCATGGCTCACCTGACGCAATCAATGTGCAAGAAGTCAGGCATCAAGGTTGTACGTTTTATCCATTTATGGGAAAACTTGACAACTCACGCACGAGAGTAACGAAGGAAAAATAAAAGGAACTATTGACTCAGAATGGCTAAGTCGCTCAAGAGCTATTATCAGGACAATCATGAGATACGAATGAAGACAGGCGAATGTTTGCGTAAGAACGGTTCCTCTGCTTTCAACATTAATTGCTTAACGGAAACATGGCTTTTGGAATAAATTTCATGGAATAGTTATTTTTTCTTCTTGTTACACTGTCCGCCGAAAGGACAGAGACTACATTGCAACTCGTCAACACTTTGGGGGCAGTGTAATAGTTGCTGTTCATCATTCAGCGTTTGCTTAAGGGGGACAGTGTCTTCCAGATGCGACTGCATCTGCCAATAATTTACAAAGATTCTTTTCCATTTATATCGGTTAAAACTTACTAGAAATCCCCACCCCGAAAGTTCCGAAGCAAGTATTCGTGTAATAACAGCGCTCCAAGGGCCCCACATTTCAAATTCCCGGCAATTCGATTACAACGAGTTTTTCCAAGCTATCATCTTCTAATACAGGAGTCTACTCTCACTCGCATGTTGCTCATCAGAACGTCAGAAGAAGCCAGGTATAAGATCACAATCTCTCATCCACTTCCAGATGCAAGTGCCCGCCCCGAGAACACCCGCCGTCCAGCAGCAAGAGCTCTCTTCCAAACATGAGGCCGGGTGGAAAGCAGGAACCAGTCAGCCGAGAAGAACAGGGCAAACGGCTGCGCGAATACCGTTCAGAAACAAATACATAAACATGCGCCGTCTCCTGCACGGCCCAACGCCCCGTCGGAAGAAACAAAAGAGAGACGGATAGCAACGACGCCTGTGTGTCGATATGCGCATGACTAGAATTCCCATGCTAAGACCCGTCGCCCATCCCGCTTCTCATTTTCCCCCAACAGGCACTTCTGCCTCACCGGCAAAGCCACAGTGCTGGACGCATATCTTAACAGCGGGAACGAGCTCCCGCCATTCCAGCCCGCTGGTGAAATGGGGAATACGCGTTATGCCAGCGGGATGCCCCGACTTTCGAAGCTTCTTCTAGGTCTCTCGTCTTTCGTCGCGTACTCGTACTCGTGTTTAACGGCCAAGGTGGTTACGAAGTATACGGTCTTTGTAGGAGAACCCCCAGTTAGAGAGACGCACTGTCCAGTATTTGTGTAGCCGATCAACCTGGTCGGAAATGTGCGCAGATCTACTCATTTTTGCTTCGTTGCCCTATTTTTGTTTTTGTGAAGGGTGACGGAAGCTCGTCTGAAGGTCCGGACGCGGGGCGCGACCCGGGATCCTTCTTTTTCTCTTTGTTCATGGGGCAGCGGAGCGGGCGATGTAGGAGAACTAAAACAAAGGACGAACAAGGCGCGGTAATTTGATTGAGGCGGCGCGCTCCCGCGAGGGCTGAGAGCCCAAGGGGCCTAGCATCGACTTATAGGCCTCGGAGGTTGTGACGAGCGGAAACGCAAACAGCGAAGGCGAGTGCCATCGAAACTTGTCGTCTCTTGATGAAGAACCTCTAGAGCCCTGGAGATGAAAAAAGAATACACTCGCTTTTGGTTTTGCTCCGAGTTGCATTTAATTTGTTGCTTTAGGTCCCTTGATCCTGGTTTCGCTTTGTTTTTGTTTCTTTTTGTTTCCCGCTAACAACGTCAACTTGAAGAAAGCGACTTATTTCGCCTAGGGGAACAAGCTTTGTTTGAGTCGACAAAACGAATCTTCGTTACTTGCGGGTGGACATTTCTTCTTTGATATTGTTTCGGCAATCCTTCGAGAATACGTATGAAAGCAATTTGGCGACAAAGTTGCGAGATATAAGGTTATTTTCTCGCTGACATCGTAAGTAAAATGGGCATATTGGTGTCAGGGTTGTGCTATTTTCTGTGCAATTTTTTTTTTTAAATTCGAACACAAACAAATTGAGTAAAAATATTTTCATTTCTGGAGGACAATTTTACGAATTATTATAAGTTGTTGGCTTTTACGTCATCACAATTCAAATAACGCGGGTGGATCACAACTGAAGTTGATTTCTTTAAAAAATGTTGGCATAATGCTCTGGCAATATCAATATAGCTATGACCATGCTGCAGCTGGGTGAAGTGGGTGCCGTAAAAAATCAATTCAGCCAGCCGCCAGCTTTTACGGCGCCTCCGGCAAAGAAAAACAAAACTAGTAATGCTGAAAGGAGGGATGGGCAATATTTCAAATACAAGTATGTTCAATACGTATTTAATATAATTTGAGTATTTTGTATTTAATTACAAAGTCACTAATGCCTTTGTCAATTGTAATTAAATACTGAAAATTAAGTATATCATACGCTATACAAATACAATTTTGATCACTGTTCTTCCAAATCAAATGCGTTATTATGCACTCTCCGCCGTGCAAAAGCTGGTCTATATACTAGTACAATAATCAACAACTTCGCGCTGCCATCATTGTCCACCGAGCTCTGAAACGGGGTTTTGAGCTTTTGCAATAGCTCTCTTCTGAGGAACATCCAATGCTGCTCATGCATGCATTCGTCCAAAATCATGAATCTTGTCGTGCTTTGCTCATATAAACATGGAAGAAAAGGAATAAAAGGAAGAGTAGAACACGGGGTTAACGATAGGGGTACAATTATTGAAGTTTATAAAATATAATTTTTAGATGTCTCGTTAATGAGATATTGTTTGAAAAGGCCTTATTGCTGCAAGTGAGCCTTTCAGACTAAACTCGTATGGAACACACTGTGTTCCCTGACGTTGCACCCTCCTATCTTAAGAAAAACATTTTATTTCTACAGCTTCCACATTTAAGCGCTTGATTTATGGTATGTATATGAAAGCTTATTTTTTGTGTGCACTTTTAATATCAGCATTCACTAAAATTCCCGGCATCAGTGAGAACGAGATCGTGTGACTGCTTGTTCTGGCAGCGACTTAAGGGGGCACCCACAACAAGAATATTTATTTTCCTTCAGTTTATCTGGCGACAGATCTAATGCGAGTTTTTCCAGTTTTTTCTGTATAAATAAAACAGTATTATGCCACGTTTGAAAAATGGGTTAATTGGTTCTTTTTAAACATGGCCTGGTGGAAGTCTGCACTGCTTCATTTGTACCTTTAATCAGAAAGTGATATTAACTATGTCCAACGTACGACTTTTCCCTCTAGTATATGACCGCACATGGTATTTTTGAAAACTTCCTATCTCTCAGGATGTTTGAAAACTCTCTGCCCGTGCCTCAAGTTATAGTGTGTGACCATAGTTTTCTACGTATACGGATGTGTCCGAGTTGCAGCTACAGCTACTCCAGCAAGGAGCTAATATCAGTAGGCACAGTCATAACTATTACGGCTTGTGACCTACAAATCTAACCTACTACTGTAGCATTCCACTCTAGGTTTGACGTGTGAAATTCTAAATTTTCCACAAAAATATTCTATAATCTTAGCTTTGTTGTATTTTTGATTTTTTGTTTCAGAAATTTAATACATGGGTGTGAATAGAATAACGTAAATATTATTTGATGTATACAAAAACCCGAGACGGAGGCAACAAAGAAAGGACAAACACAATGTTGTGTTTGTCCTGTTTTTTGCCTCAGTCTGGGGTTATGTAAGACGAATGACAACCAGCTTGCCTGCTACCAAGTGAGACCATCAAGCCAGCGTGTGAATTAAAATAAAGTACGTTTAGAAAAAGAGGAAAGAATCGTTTGCGTTGATTTCTAATGTTTGGTGTTAGTATATAATATAAGCTTCAAACTAAGTTAGGATATTGCTGCAGCTTAGATAACTTTTGATGCCAGCAAGGGTATTGTGATAAAGTAAAAGATGGCTGAAGGAATCGATTAATTAAACAGCACTCAGTTAAGTGGAAAAATAATGTGTGAAGTCAGAAGCATCTCGACCACGCAAACCCCTACGTGTATCTGTTTTTCCTGTCTTCATCGCGAAAGTTAAGTTTTACAAACATTCCTGTAATTGACTAACTATATAGTGCACTCAGACCTCCAAGACGTTATTGATTTCAGTTCAAAATTATCTTTTTTTTTTTTTGTCGTTTTGATTTAGTTACTGTAAGAACTTTTTACACAACTGTGTTACACATTTTTATTTACATTTCTGTACTTAAAAGAGTTTATATTCTCCAATAGAAAAAAATTACGATTGACAAAAGCGAAAATTTTAAGTAGCTGAGCATCAATAGAAAAATGAAATTCACCCATCTTTTCTCAATTATTCTCTCAAGACCCGGTGCCTTTCTTTTACTATATGAACGATAACTGATATGCAAAACAGAAATAAACTTCTCGCAAATCGCAGCTTGTTCCCAAAAAGGAATAGACTTGTCGTTTCCTAAGCTGGCGTTGAAGATCATAACAGAAAAAAAGGAAATAATAAACCGTTTACTGTAGGAGAACAATGCATTCTCTTTCTTCAGAACTTCCTCAAAATCAGGGCAGACCAGAAATCTTTGGCAAGCGGATGACGCCCATCACGGCAGCCTCCGTGGAGATGAACTGGGCATTCTCTGGCTGCACTTCCCCCAGTTTCAAAATCCACCACGCAATTCCGCACATGGACGCCCGCAATCATCGCTCAGCCTCAGAAATTCCTCATCTCGTTGAAAGCCTTCTGCATCAAGACGTCCCGGGATGCATTCCTCAATGCTCCCTCTTGCAGAGAACCAGACGCAAATATTTATTCTCCCAGATCAGAGACGACGATACTAAAAGCGCAGGAGGAACGACAGAGATAGACGCCCACGAAAACTGCCGTCACCGGCGGCCGCACCAGACGGAACGAAACAAGGGAAAATACGAAGTGGCAAATGTCAACTCGAGTACAAGAAAGAGCCTTGTCCATCGCCGCTGTCGTCGCTGTCGGGAGCGACATCTGGTGCGGCTTCAGGCTAGTGACGTCATCAAAGACAGATGTTCGGTAACAGTGCATTGACAGCAAGCACACAGCTCGCTGGAGGCCGTGGTGTTGCCGAGGCAATCCAAGTTGTGGAGTAGATTCCTCCATATTGGCACACAAACACGTCAGGTCATACGTTCCGTATGACCTGACGTGTTTGTGGCTGTCAAACCCGGAAATGTCGTATCTTTTCTCTCATTTTTAAGAGCGAATTTTGTACTCAAGAATAAAATGAGGGTTAATTTTTGTACTTTTTGTGTGAAACATTAAATTATAATAAATATTTGAGAGAGGGGACAGGTTATTTACTAGCGCAACAAAGGGCATAAGGCTCATTTCAAGCGAACAACTGATTTTAGACATAGACCTCTGGGGTGTATTTCACTTGCAAGAATTATGTAACTGTCAACAGGGTAAATAAAAAATCTACTCGTGCAATTTTTTTCTTTTAATGTCAAAAGGGCTTTTGAGAAGTATCCTCAAACCGCACAACAGTTGGCAGCTTCTAAATATGGCAACTTTCGTCTTATATCCTCCGTCTTAATCAACACTAAGAAACTACGTCTGTTGTCCTGTGAAAGTTTTTATTTTTGTATCTTGTTTGGTTAGCCCACTGATGGTTGTCGACGTCACAGTGTAACGTGTTCTTTTTTGTTTGAAAGTAGATTTTCAAAATAGCGTGTTTTTTTGTTTTTTTGCCAAAGGAGATGAACCGGCGACATTTGCTGTGATCGACCGTCTCGATAAAATATGTCTCTTACATTTTTATTTCACCTGCAAGTTTTAATCGCATTCAAAACTCAAATTCCATTGTATCAAAAGCCACAAGTTTTTTTGTTTTTTTTTTTATCTTCGCCATTTTCCATCAAATAAACATCAGTTGCACTGAATGCCTGAACATTGAGCATCGCGTGTAACCAAAAAGACTTCACATCAAACAAATGTATGTAGGACAATATACCTTTGTGAACTTGCGAGTGGTGATTCATTCACAATTTCGGAATAAACCTGGTTTGAACTATCGTAATTCTTCTGTTTGGAGAAGTTTTATTCTTTCAACCAAAGTTATGCATATACAGCCTTAATCAATGTCTCATGCGTAAATGTTCAGCGCATGACACGGTTGAACAGATCATATTATTGTTGCAGATGAGACAGGAATCTAACTAAGGCGTATTAGTCCTTAAGTGACGTCTATCTGAGATTTTAGTTGCAGATAAAATATTCCAAAATTGTCTAAATTAATATCCCAAAAATAAATATTATATATACATTATATATATATATATATATATATATATATATATATATATATATATATATATATATATATATATATATCACATCTTGGGGCTAAGTAGGCTGTAGGCGTATTTTTTTAGAAGTAGAAGCCACCGACGGTCAAACAAACTTGGAAGGTTTAATTCAACATGTAGTTGAATTAAACCTTCCAAGTTTGTTTGACCCTCGGTGGCTTCTACTTCTATATATATATATATATATATATATATATATATATATATATATATATATATATATATATATATATATATATATATATATATATATATATATATATATATATATATATATATATAAACAATTGGACAAAGGCTCTTCGGCCATATTCGCCCAGTTGTTTACATGGTGAGATATGAATTCTTGTTACATAAGCCCGTACGTGGCACTGGTGTACGGATTACTTCGTATATACTAAACAATACGTTCCTTCCTTTTAGTGTGCGAGGCTTTCTTTGTATATAAAAATAACAGGAAAGGTGCATGCAAGCTGGTGAACTGCCAGCATCTTTGAAACCTTAGAGCCCTTTTTGTTCCTTTTTATTGTAAGCCACCATATTTCCTTACTATAGCTGTATTTTGTCGCCAGACAATTAAAAGATTGCCATAAAGCTCTTAGTATTTCGGAATAAAATATGCATAAATGCGGCACCAACCTGCACTAGAATGTTGAATTAATATTCAGAAGTGCTGCTCCATGAAAAAAAAAAATCCAATGCCATTTAGAATTGGACTTTTATTTTTATTTCTTCCGGGAAAAAGTGCAACCCAAGCATTGCTGAAAAGTCTGTTTCCTATAACAACAACAATGAAAAAATATTCACACACACACTGTTCAAAAAAAAATATATATAGATCACAAGACCGGCTTTACGAAGTGCTAACATGCGTCCATTTCTGTCTTCAGACTGATTTTATCTGTGACTACGACATAAGACTGGGGCTCACATGCGCTCATACCTCAACTGCAACAGCGAAAGGGGTTGACGCGATGATGCTCTCAAAATGGCGGCCATTGTCATGCCCATTGATTTGAGCAGGTTAGACTTGATTACAGAGCTTATTTGTTGCCCGATTGCAGGAGTGGAAGCGGCTATTTTATCTATACTGATCTATTAACCTCAGTATGTCAGAAGCCAAGGTAAAGCCTTTCCTATTGAACTGTACTCTGTTTCATACTTAGCGTGCAACGCTGTCAAAGCTACTGGCGCGAGCGTGGGGCTTGATCTCGTTGATCATTTGCACGCGTTCTCGCGCAAACAAAACCATCGATGAAGCCACGCGCTCGCGCCAGTAGCTTTGACAGCGTTGCACGCTAAGTATGAAACAGAGTATAGGTAGAACGAACAACCCATTTTACGATAAAGATGTCATGGTTTCATTTTTACTTCTTTTCTGAAACAACGGCAAACGTGTCTCGAAACAAATTAATCAAACTAACTTTCGTCAACACTTTCATTGACCCGTCGGCCCGAAATGCCACCAGGACGGTAAAGAGCATCGGTTGCGTTCCTAGCTCACTCACTCTCCAGACCGCTACTTATTTTGCCATTAGCATGAGCAGCTCGCCTGCCTTCCCCGCGAAATAAGATTCGCCTTGAAAACTTTCTTCAAACTCTCCGAATTCCTGAACTCATCGCGCCCACAGAACGAGCAGCAGAAACAACAGCCGCATTTGTCACGGACCTAGACTTTAAATAGGCGATCGCGTGTGCCCTCAACCAGGAGCTGCCGTCAAAATACGCATCACTAAAGTTTGCTCAACACTGTAGCCATGTTTTTCCAATCGATGGCACCTACTTTGGCAGTCACGCAAACAGCCACCGAACTCCCGCGCAGCTTCCTCGGTTTCAGCAGCGAGCGTGCTGTACAACTCTCGATGCCTGGCGGGATCGCTCACTCGGTAGCAGCACGTGAAATGGACGAGGAGTCGGCCCGCAGACCAGTGTTCCGTGATCGAGCGCGGGGGAGCGTGAAATTAGAATGCACCCTTCGGTGCCTCCCCGTCGAAGTCCGGACACGCGCAATCGCCTCATAATGGGGTAGCGTGCGGCGGAAAATCGCCTTAATTCCGAGCAGCGGGACCTGCCGCCACCTACAGTGAATCCAACCTACGAGGAACCGGCCTCATGCTGTGCGGAATGGAGTGGTTTCTCCTGCGCGTGAATTCGCGGTATATAAAGACGCGGGACCTGCCGCCACCTACAGTGAATCCAACCTACGAGGAACCGGCCTCATGCTGTGCGGAATGGAGTGGTTTCTCCTGCGCGTGAATTCGCGGTATATAAAGACGCCCAGAATACCGCCCCCCCCCCCCCCTTCTCCATGCAGTGAGCAATATGGTCAATCGGGTAACTGTTTCTCACGACGATTTCGGTGCACAGAACCAGTTTGCACTGGGTAAGGGCCTATGCTGCGGTCAGTTGGGCGTGTAATAAAGTGATATACGAAAAAGACACAATATAGCAGACCTAAATTCAAATAGAGGCGCATTCTGAAGACACATCGTTTTAAAAAGTAACACGCTAAGTGTTTACCTCATGCCACAGATCTCTCTCCGGTGAAGATATTTTGAAAGCGCATGTCTCTCAGACGATTAGGGGAAGTAGGGGTGGTGTGCAGACGCCCACGCTCGCTACTTTTAAACCGATGTACGGTGAACCACGTAATGAGAGACAACGGTTTTGTAAAGTTGCGCGGGCCCAAGAAAGCTATTAACAGCATGAGTCACACAATATGAACAGCGTTTTCACCCCTTCTAAATTTCTCGAACTCAGATACGGTATGAAGCACTCATGTTTGCATGTCCTGCGCACGAGCTTCTTTGCTCTTTTAGCGTAAAGACATCCGGATAAGAACTGTCGGTAGAGGGTAGTGTTCCGGAACGACGTGTTAATGATCTCCAGTAATCGTGGTGCGTGGAAATAAATCGCCATTGAGCAAGGCCGGATGCGGGGCGAAGTTGAGTGTGCAATGTTCCGTTGACTGAATCGGATCGATTCCGCTGCGGAATTCCTAGCTCACTCGCGAGGTATGTGATTCTAAGAGGTGTTCGATTTAAACTGCCAGAAACTCTTAAGGGAATCTTTAGATAGCCTGAAGGCATTTTGGAACTTCGGGGGGGGGGGGGGGGGGGGGGAGTGTTAAAGCTAAGACTGGAATTTCGATATTTAAAATTCCATGAAGTCTCTTCGATGTTATTTTGCGCTTGAACCGGTCTGCTTAGATGATGATCAGCATTGTTCATTTCTTGGGAAGATGTACAACTCCTAAACTGTATCAGAGTGGTGAACTGGGCAACTTGGTAATAGTTTAACATGATGGGAATATCAGTGACAAAAAACGGGTACAAGAAAAGAAACACGCTAGGACCACAGGAATTGTCCCGTCGTAAGTGCTCCTTTGGTGGTCCTTTTTTGTAGCTGTTTCTTGTCGTAAGTGTTTCTTTTCGGGCTCTCGTTTTCTGTCGCTGTTTTTTCATCATGTTAAATTCACAAACAAAAGCCTTTCTTCTTACGTCATTCGCAACTTTCAAATGAAACGAATGAACGTAACCACGTACGTAATTGCATGGGCTCGAAAAAAGTACACCCCTGCAAGCCAGCCGAAGCAAGAGAGATCTTTATAGAGCGGTTATTAATATTGTAAGATATAATAATTAAAAAGGCACCGCACTCCCGCATGTCCGCCTGTCATTTGTTCAGTTTTTAAATGCCGTTTAGTCCCATGTTGTGACTTCGTTTCATTGCCCGGGCCACCGATCCTAAGCCACAAATAAAACAAAAAAACAAAAGTTCAGGAAAAAAATGTTTTAATACTTTTCTTTTTGTTTAACACTTTTATTTCAGACAAAAACCGGATTTCTACCCTTTACACGCATACACATTTTGTTCAAAGAAAAGTATGGGACCGGTTTGAGTAAGCAGAAATTGCGACGGCGGTGTCTTTCTTTTTAGTAGTAACAGTATGATTCTTATTTCATGAAATCAACCGCACATGCACGAAATACAGATGAGAAGAAATACGTAAACTTTTACGTCGATTTACATCGCAACACATTTTTGTCATGTTGTTTCACAAGAGCAAACCAATTAAAAATTGAACTTTACGTCAAACAAGACGTATAACGTTTTATTTTTATTTTCTTAAAGCCCCAACTCTCTATTCGATCATGGCCATGCACTGACTCACGAAATAGAAACATTTTTTGAAAAGTCTTCCTGAACCGCCAACCCTATTCAATATGACGTTCCAATAACCCCCCCCCCCCCTTTACACACACACACACAAAAAGACCTTCATTTTCTTTAACGATTCTAAAAGCAATAATAGACATAGAAAGCTCATTGCTCGAACCATAGTGGAAGACCTTCCACAACTCGAAAGCGAAAACCTCAGAGACACCGAACAGCCGAATGTATCCATGAAAGTAAAAGAAAAACGTATTCCTGGAGTTCCCAGGCGAAAAAACGAAAGGAGTCGGAAGAGACGAGATGCGGCACCGTGGGGAAGACAGAAGTCAAATCAGGTTTCACGAGCAGCTGCTGTCTGGATACTTCTTGGTCGATGACTGCGGGGAACGAAGACGCAGTCCGCTATACCGAAGAAAAAGTCACGAGAAAGAAGCACAAGCAACGAGAGGAGGGGCGGGGGAGGGTGGTTGGGGCCAGAAGAAAGAGGAAGCAGCGAGTGCAGAGAATGTCGAAGTGATTGGAGGGACACGAGCTTTCGAGAGCCGAGCAAACAGTTGAAGCAGGTCCAATGGAGAGTCCCATGTATAAACAAGAACAGATGAGGCAGGACACGCCCTTCGTCCGCCGGTCTGTGGAAAAGTTGCCGGACTGTATCAAGCGAGCAAGCTCTCGAGGTTGTGGATATATCGGGCGTCGGCGAGAAAACCGAATCCTGTTGGGCGTCGGCGAGAAACCCGAATCCCGAATCCCGAATCCTGCCGTATTCCGCGCCGGCCGCGCTGGCGCGGCCGGCGCGGAATACGGCAGGCTCCATTTTGGCGTCGAGGCTGTCAGGCTGCGTCGAACGCCGCCGGTCGCGTCGGTTACGCCCCGACGCCGGAGTATAGACCTTTCCTAAAAAGGGCACTTGGCAGGTTCCATTTTCAGTGTTCGTGCGTATGGCGCGTGATTTGCTCGGTTTCCGAAGCGACGAACGTGCGCGTTCTGGACTGTGATTTAACACGTTTGGACTGTGATTTTTGTAAACAGTGGAAACGTCTATAGAGCGTCGGGTTTTCGCCGACGTGACGTCGCTGTGACGCGCTCGCACGCGCGCACGCGTTACGTCGGAGTATAACAGAGCCTTTAGTGCCTACCAACGCCGTGAAAGCAAATAAACAAACGTGTCACGTGCAACTAAAAAAAAAGGAAGCTCTTTTGTTTTTTCTTTCTAGTTTCGTTGTGTTGCTTTTGCTTTGTTTGTTGCGAACTCAACGCAACGGCGAGCACCACCTGCCAATTTTCAATGCTCCTACCGACGCCCCGTGCGATCGTCGTCGTGGAAGGAGGTCTTTGCTGGGTGATTTGTATCTTTGTATCGTCTGCTAACTTCTTCGTTTCATTGGCCGTTGTTCGCGACTGTTCCCCATTTCTTTTTATTTTCATCTGGGATGGGGACCCCATCTTTTCTGCAAAGTTCGGAAAGGGTTTGCACGGTCATTTTTCTCGTTACTTTTTTGTTTTTGTAATGCTGCAGAGGCTGGTGCGCTTGCTCTTGTAATTTTAATATATTGTTTGCGCACGTTTAAATATACACCTATTCAGATAAGAAATTGTGACAACGCAGTTTTTAACGGAAAAACAGTAACTTCTTACGACATAGTTCGAGAAGCTAAACGCCTTTTTTCTGCTTCCCAGGTGCGCTCCAAACGCACGTGATCCCCCTGAGTGGCGTTTGATACCTCTAAACAAACTGCTCTACCTTTGTTTATGCGCGGGTTGTTATTTCTTTGTCGCTGCAGTTGCGATCAGTGGATTCCGATTTGCAAGCGAACTGACCGTAATGAATTGTTTCAGCTGTTGGGGTGAAGAAACGGGGCTCGCAGTGTTCGAGGACGTCGCGGTGCCTATACTTTTCCATTGCGTAGTCTGCTTCTGTCGACTCGAGTCCGCTAGAGGCGCCACTATCACGTTCGCCGCCGCTTCCATAGGTTTTCGGAGGAGTTTCCAGTATTGGCGAAGCTATATTGTATTTGGTAGAAATAACTTTATACAACTTTGGCAACGAAGAGATCGGCTCACGGAAAAAAAAAAGGAAAAAGAAAAAGAGCGCTCCAAAGATGTGAATAAATACGGCTTGAAAATAGGAAACACCCCGAACAAGAGGCGTGTTATACGTGCGAATGATTCTGAGAGAAATTTAGGACACCATTGCCGATGTCTAGGTTGCAACCTTTCGCCGTTTTACACCAATTACTTGAAGGTGGGAGCGTGTGGAAGTTGATTTGAAGCACTGTCCCAGGTTTCTGAGCCTTAGGATCACGCCTTAGAATTTAGAAGAATTGCTAATTTTCACTCAAGCAAAAGCACTGGCCTTAACAAATTAATGTATCACATATTTAAAATTCAGCCGAAAAATTAAGAACTAATATTTTGAATTGAGCCGCGGCAATGTGTATATAAAAGCAATACCCATAGCTTGAGAGAAGTTTCTTCTTCGCGCAATTCATGCCCAGCGCTCAACCGAGACCGAGCAGGATAGAAAAATGGCCGGGTCCGGGCATCTGGCGCGCCATTAGCAGAGTCCTCTCTCTTCCAATTGAAATGAATGACTTCTGCTGACGTATAACCGACCGACCGACCGACCAACGACACAAACACACGGCGCCGTTGCGACAACAAACTCCGCCCTGCTCGGCACCGACCGTTAATTACACCGTCGTCGTCATCGGTTTCGGGACGTGAATCGCCTACCAGGCTTGTACTGTGTTGTCTTGCAACGCTTGACGGTCCAGTTGATCTTCAGTTTGACTTGTCTGCGCTTCTAGGTATCACCCACATGACAAAGTCTCGCTTTGACATGATGCCGTGAAGCATAGGTCCTCTCGTGTCGACGCTGAAGGACGCGATTTTATGCGAGCTCGACTGACAGTCGGACTTTTTTTGAAGCAATACCTTTGGAATCAGTTACGTATTTTTCGCCCTCCCAAAAAAAGGCTTCTTCAATGTCCCTGCTTTTATATATATAAAAGAAAAGACAAATAGGGTGATTGGACTGATCGAGATTCTTGAGGGTCAGAAGAGGAAGAAAATTAAAAAATAAATGAATTGGCCAACATGCACACCATGAGCGGGGTGTATCCTTGTCGGCGATCGATAATTATAAGTAGTCACTAACGAGCAACCATTTGTGGTCAATCTTCTTTTGGCCAGCAACGGAGGGTGGGTAATTTGTGTTTCGAAACATTTGCAATAACGAGATGGGCAAGAATGAAAGTGGGAGAGGACGCCCGAAAAGGGCGCTTTGTTTGCTTTTATATTATTCTGCTGGTTTTGTTTGAACGTCCACAACAGTCATAGGTAATTTTATGTTTTCCACCTTTTTTCTTGTACTTATCTTTGACGAAACCCACTCTTTAAGAATATATAAAAATTTAATCGAGGCTTTTTGTTTCTAAATCGCAAGTTCTTTTTTGTATTTCCTTTATCATGAAACGTTATGCACCGCGTTCCGAAATTTCAGTGCATCTTGAATAATGATCATCGAGACGACCGACAGAGATACATCTAAGACATCGCGAGTCATGCCTTTCATGCCGCCCAAAAGAAGTACACGTATGACAGCATCAATGGCAAGTATATATTTCAAATGCCTCTGATGCTTACACTCCTAAACTATTATAATATATATCAAAACATTGTTTCCTGACGCTCGATATATAGAAAACCTTATCCTCGTACCAAAAGGAGTTAAAGCGAAGCTGAAGCATGAATTATTTCCGTCTCCATAGTCTGGCATAAAAAGTATTGTGAGTTGTACTGTGTACACATCGCGACACTGTTAGCGCGAACACGACATCGGCGCATTTTCGCATTTTACTTCTGAATAGTATTAGCGAGCACGAAATTTTATCGCTTACATTAGAGAACTAAATGAGCTCTTTCCGTAGCAATAATAACTTGGATGATATCTCTTGGTTTCAAAGAGAAAAACTGGAAAAACCGGCGATCGCTTGTTCGCGCTAACAGTGTCGCGCTCTGTACATTGGCAAAACATAAAATGCTGAATGATGTAATATGTTTTTACTGAATTTTCTAGTTTGTCATAACTAAAGGAAGCGATAAATCCTTTAATATTTCATCAAATACCTTGGGGAAAGATACGTTGGGTCGCACGCAATGGTTGTGTAAAATAACTTGTAGCATCTCTTGCGAATCTGGCTCCAGATATAGGGAGTGCCAGTTCGTCTGCTATTTGTGCACCTCGTGTGTTTGTTTACCCCCCGATGAGCCCACGTGTTTCTGTTTCCCCCCGGCCTCAACCAATGAGGCGCGCAATTGGCTGCCTCGTCATCGCGCGCAACGTGCGCAATGTCCGTTGATTGACGTGTCCATGCTTTTGCTCCGATGCGCAAAAGGCGCGTTTTGAAACACTTGCTCTCCGTCTACGAAATATAATTGTACTATTTCCATTAAGTGATAATTAGGTAGTATTGCCTGCCAGAGATCCGTCTCCGTGGAGGTATAAAGAGGAGAGTAAATTTTGGAGCGCCTGGTCACAAATATAATATAGTAATTACTCTTAATTTGTTGTAAAGCATACGTAGTCATTAACATGTATAGGTTTCAGGGGCAAAAATATAGGACACATCTATTTACCTGCTCCTCTAAGCAGATTGTGAAGCATCAAATAAAAAAATTACTGCCTCCCTAAACAAAGAAGGAATAATACCTTGTGTGGAGTACTTATTTTTCAAGGCGGAATTTCAGCTTTTACATGTCAAATTGTGACTACTTGTCATCAATGATATCGCACTGGGAGTGAGTGGCGTTCAAAGGGTAACATGCTTCTAACTTATAATAAGTCACGTTTTTTGTTCTTTTTTTAGGGAAGGCGTTTACGGTTTGCTCACCCAAATTCCGGTATGAACTCATCGTTTTAATATTAGGACTATGTGTCAACAACAGTCGTGCATCCGCACCAAGAGCTTCATGAAACGAAAAGAAAAAGAAGTAATGTAAAAAAAAATTAAAAAGGGCTAATGATTTTGTTCTGTTCTTAGACATATTGTAGCGAGGAAATACATTCAATAAAATGTTTCAGTCCGACTTATTTAAGATAATCACATGGGACAAATTTGGTTCGTACCTGCAGTCTGCCACAGACTAGGCTCTTGTCCAGCTTTTTTATATTTTTATTTGCACAGGCTTAGAGCACAGCGGCCTAAATCTACGTCTCACTATCCCCAAAGAAACCCTAACAACATACGCAACCTTACTGGAAAAGAAAAAAAAAACATTTTGTGCCTATAAGCGAGTAAGCGTGTTCATACCGGTAACAGTTTAACCATACCGGGCACTAGTTTGCCAAAGGGGCCGCCCGTATTAATCAAAATGGGCACCCGTATCAGCCATAACGGTCACCCATTTGGTCAAACAGGTCAGTCCTTTGGGCGAACGGGTCACTCGTCTGGGCAAATGGGCCAATCGTTTGGGCAAATTTGTCGCACGTTGGCTCAAACGCGTGACCGGTGGACGCCACACTGTACCGGTTTAATCAAAGGACTCTCCGAAGCCCGTTTGATACTGAACATACAGATCGGCGGCATGGCCACGCCTGTTTCAGCCGTGGCAGCTTATGTTTCCGGAAGTCCGGGAACGCCGGTTGATCGATTTCAAATCGTCTGCGTAATGCAAGTAATTATATTTATATTTACATTGTTCTGATGTTCGCTTATACTGTAACTACAATAAGCGATTTTTTTTTAATTTTTTTTTTTTTTTTTTACGTAGACGCGCGACGTTCGCGAGCTGATATTTTTGTATGGAATTTTTAAAAGTTCGGCATTCTTTGTTGCCTCAATTTACTTATTCAGCTCGAATCTCTCTCGCAGAAGACACGACCGCGTGAAAGAGTATACTTCTACTTCTAGACTCCGTTTCATTTTAATTCAAGACTCAGCGAAGGTAGCGCGCGAACACGTGGCTGCAAGCAGAGCCGTATATGTAGAGAGTTCGGCCATGTACCGGGAAGTATAGGAGACAAATGAGGAGGCGCCATTGGCCGAAAGCGGGCTGGGCGTATTACAGGGCGTCTTCAGAAATTCGAATGTGACCAACCAGAAGCCGGAAATAATACCCTGGCGATGGTCGCAACGAGGTAGAGGGCCTTAGAGTGATAAACTGGCAGCCGAAAGTGACCCCCAATTGACCGCCGCCATGTTGTACGAATTGGACCACTAGACACGTGACCAGGCCAAATCTGTGACGTAACCAGACCAAATCTCTGGCGTCACCGAAAAGATGGCAGCGCCCAGTGCGATTCGGAAGCGATGTGGGCGTCGATCGGAGTGTGTGGATTTCGTGTGCGGAATTCGGTTTTTCAAGGTTTTGTGTGCTCTCTCGCGTAGGAATAACGTAAAGTACGAGGGAATGAGGCTTTTCGTTTTTATTTCATTCAGGGTAAGCCAGATTCGGTCCCGTGCTTCTCGTACGGCCTCGGATCACTACCGACCGGTGCTGCTTCGGACATCGCACGGTCGTTCGAGTTTAAAATATCCGCAATCGTTAACCACGGGAGCTCCTCGATAATCGCTGTGTCAAAGGATACGTCGAACGCCTCCGGAACGCGGAGTCTAAAGGTACGTAGGACGTAACCAGAACGCGGAGTTCTAACGGTACGGCGGACGTGCCCGGACAATTTTCATAGCTCGACGGTGAAGATTCGCATTTGAGGCACCGAGAGAAGCCTTACAATCTCAGAACTGCTCGGTGCTGAGCTAACTACAGACCACGTCACTACGTGATCCGTAGTGACGTGAAAAAGACTGACGGCGGCTCCCAACTGCCGGGTGCCTACTGTGATGTGTTGAGAGTCGTGTACGCAGAACTGTACCAGCTTCTCTTATAGTTACGTTGTTTTCGAGCAGCTTCCCCGTCACTAAACCCCGCAAACGCGCGCCGAACTTTCTAAATGTGTCTACCAACCTGGAAAACCTTGAATTCCCAGGGAATTTCGGATCATCTGGACAGTCAGGGAATCATTCAAAAAGTGGACTAAATAAGGGAAGACGACCAGTGAAAGCGGCAAGGCGGTTGCTCGTCGGCACGGCCATGCTGAATGACATTGATGAAATGTCATCCTTCGAGTCTAACACTCAAGGAATTTGATCAAAATAGTCAGGGAAAAAACCTGG